>CM076582.1:1324322619-1324553660 GCA_034641835.2 Pinus albicaulis | reverse complement strand
ACATAGTCAAAGTTCAATTAAATTTTACATGAATAGAAAAAATTAAGAGGAATCAAACATACAATTTCAAAATCTTACCATTTAAGTTGCATCCTTGAGTTTGCTTTACCCTTGGAGCTTGTTAATAACATTGGAAACTGTGTCTGAATGAAATGTCACAAATCGCCAAAGTGGTGATGTTGTCACTTCTTGAAAACCCGTAACCACTTTACTAAAAGCTTGATAAGTATATGTTTCTCTATCATATTCAATGTCTGAGAAATTGAAACCATGAGGAATATCTGCAATAACTAGGCCATATTCCCTTTTAGGTATTAGTGATGCAATGTCTTCACAGTCACCTTGTATTATTTGATATTGGACACTGTCGAGCCCATTCCAAATGTAATGATTAAGAGTAGGATCTTCTAGTTCAACATTCATAAGATGCTTCCTTCTCATGTTCTCCATCTTAATTTTTTCAATAAAGCTTTTGAAAGTATCTGGTACTCCATTTCCATCCTTCTTCGACATCTTTAATGACACACACACACACACACACACATATATATATAAGTAATAAAATAAAAATAGTTTAAATATGAATAAAATGAATTTATAAATCAACATACCTTATTGAATGCAATATAAAACTCTTTTAGTGTTGATGTAGAACTTGCTTTTGGGTAGTTGCGTACAACATCATCCCAACTGTCTTCATTCAACATTTTAACCATGTGTTCTTGTATTTTCATAAAAATTTTCTGACTGAATAAATCAAGTTAAAAGCGTTAATATATTGACATATATAACAAATTCTACCAACATCATTATGTTTTATTTAAAAGAAAATTATAATGAAAGAAAAATAAGAAATAATTCAAGAAACTTACTTTTGAAATTCTGCACACATTTCTTCCATTGATAATTCACCTGACTTCACACGGGCTAATACTGATTTGACTAATTTATCATCCTTCACACCTTGCATTGTTCTCCGAGGTGTAATAGTCATATCCTCTGGAAGCTGCTTCATTTCAGGACCCCCCTTACTGTTGGTACATATTATGGGTTTACTCTTTCTAACCTTCTGATTTTTTATGGAAATATTCTCCCACCAATCAAAAATCTCATCAATCAAATCCCATACCTCCCCAGTTCTAAATGCCAACTGAAAAATGTTATCTGTGCCTCTGAAGAAATTTGTATTCAATTTTCCATCTTTTGCTTTTTTTTCATCAATTTGATAACATGTTTCCATTAAACATTCCTTTCGAAATACTACACTAACTTGTGTCTTATCCCCACCACATTTTTCTATGAATTCATTATGAATAAATCTGACCCTTTGGATGAAATTCATTTTCATTCTGTACTCATTATCTGCATTATGATCCCATGCCAATAACTTTGATTCCATTTATGTTAAGCCAGCGTAAATGATGCATTTCACTTTTTGAAAAAGATAGTTATTGGGATATTCTGCAATCAATTGTCTCTTAGCCTCTATTGAATGGTTCCCTCCAATTACATAATATTTATAATCAAAACATTTTGTCTTGTCAAATGCTTGTTTGTTGGGAACATGACATGGATCGACAAGAACCACATAATCCACCACATGCACATATGGATTGAACCTGAACAATGTTTTCAGATTATGTACATGTAGGTGATGGGCCTTTCTAATTTGATATTGAGCTTGTCCTTCATCTGGGCCATAAAATTGGTTAACATTAAGCTCAAATGTTTGGCCACCAAGAATTAATTTATTCTTTCTCAACTCTTGTCGAATAGCATTTTGTTTTGTTTTAACAATGCCATCCTCTAACTCAGCACCTGGTGTTATGATTTCTCTGCTTCCGTGAGAGCTTTCAATTTGTTCTTCACTGCTTCTCATGACCTTTACAGGTTCACCAATATTTGATTTCCTAGTCTTATTGGATAACATATCAGTTTTTTTATAAACAAGCTCTCCTTCATGACGTAAAAGAGAGACATATTTGGAAATATTTCTTTTTGGTGTCTGATATGTTTTCTCCTTTTGCACAATAGTTCTCATCTCCTCACTAATTCTATCATAATTTTTTGTTTCATGTTCGACACCTTCAAAAGAAACATGTTTAAGTTTACTAGATTGACCCACCTTAGTGACTCTTGGTTGATCCCCTCTTTGTACTGTTGCAGTGTCATGAGCTATTTCTCTTTGCTTCAATCTCCTTTCCTCTGCTTTGTCTTTGTGGAAAGTTTTGATCACATCCATAATATTTGGCACCAACATATAAATACCTTCAAACATGTTTGAAAGACCCGAAACAAAATCCTATGAAACAAAATAAAACATGTCAATGATCAATAATTTATAAAAAATTGAATCGTCCTTACAATAATGCATAGAGGAAATAAAAATAAGCATACTTACAATGTTATTTACAATGTTGCTTGATATTTCTTCAGAAAAATTTGAAGATATTTCATCTGTGTCATACTTGACGATTGATAGACGATATCTAACCTTCTCACGTTTCTGAGCCTTCCTTGCAAGAACATAAATAGTGTTTGTATTCGGGACCATACATATGTCTCGTACTCTGCCCATCACATCATATGGCTCATTTAAGTCAATCATACCACAAATCAAATAGATGTGTATATCAGCCTCCATTTCATTGTCTTCAAGATACCATGAGAAATCGGTTTTATCTATTTCCTCGGCGTTCTTCCAATCAGAAATAAGCTTTAATGAACCTGGTGCCCCACTTGCTTGAATTTTATTAGTGTGTGCAACAATATCCTTATTGTGTCCAACAGTGTCCATAGTGCATCCAGCTGCAACTTTAGATTTGAGAGTTGTATCCATAGTGCGTCGAGCTGCAGCTGTAGATTTGGGACTTGCTGCCCTAGGTGCAGAAACATTCACAGAAATCTTTTTTGATGCCATTTTCCCGATAATATATATATATATATATATTAATGGAAAAATATTGCGAATAAAATAAATTTAATAAACAAAATTTATTTCTAAAACTAAATAGTTTGAAATTAAAGCAGTAAAATTAACTATAAAAAATTTCATTTAAAAACAAAATATTATAAATCATATGTATATATATCTATATAATATGTTTTGAATACATTTTATAAAAACTTTAAAAATGTGTTTAAATTGTATAAAATAAATTTAAAAAAATAAACTAGTATTTTCAAACTTCAGTTTTTGTTTAATATTTTTAAAAAAACAAAAAAATTACTAACTATTTATAACAAATGTTATAATATTATATATATTTTTATTTTTTTAATTGTATTGTTATATAGTTTTTTTTTTATTAATTTATTATATTGTTATATTAAAACAAATGTTTTTTTTTTTTTAATTTATTATATTGTATTTTTTTTTAATTATATAATGTTTAAAAACAAAACATAATTGTTGTTTAATGAATTTTTTTTTTTAATATATATATATTTGTTATATTTTGAGATTTTTAACAATTATTATTTAACAATGTTTTTATTATATTATATAACAATTTTTTTATTATTTTTATATATAACAATGTTTCTATGAACTTTTAATTGTTTTATTAAAACAAATTATTAAAAAAAAAAAATTTAAAACAAAATAAAATAAAATAAAATAAATAAATAAATAAAAACCAAAATTAAAAAATGTTTTATTAAAACAAATTATTATAAAACAAAATTTTAAAAATAAATAAATAAATAAACTAAAAAAAAAAAACCAAAATTAAAAAATGTTTTATTAAAACAAATTTACAAAAAAATTAAAAAATTAAAAAAATGAATAGCTGCCGGAGGCTGGCCGGGCGGCGCCACGGGGGCGGCCCAGTCGGCCTCACGGTCCCTGCCGGGCTGAGGGCCGATTCCCGGCCTCACGGCCCTCCGCCCAGCGGGGGCCATGAGGCCGGCTGGGCCACCCCCGTGGCACCGCATGGCCGGCCCTCGACGCCCAGCGAGCGAGGTCTGCGCCGCAATTTTTTTTTTCGATTTTTAATTTTTTTTATATAATATAATTATTAAAACATTATTTAATAATAAAAAAAAATGTTAAAAATATCAAAATATAACAAAAAAAAAAAAAAAAACAATTTATTAAATCACAATTACTTCTTGTTTCTAAACATTATATAATTTTAAAAAAAAAAATATATATATATATATATATATATATATATATATATATATAAATAAATAAAAAAAAAATTTCTTTTAATATAACAATATAATAAATTTAAAAAAAAAAAAAATATATAAACAATACAGTTAATATATATATATATATGATATATAACAAAACAATAAAGAAAAAAAAATTAAAGATTTAAAATTAAAAAGAATAAAACAAAAATTAAAAATTAAAAATATAAAATAAAAAAATTCTCAAATTAAAAAAATAAATAAATAAAAATAAATAAATAAATAAATAAAAATTTTAAAAAATAAAAATTAAATAATGAAATCACTGATATATTTATGATAAAAAAAAACAAATAAAAAATGTTATAATATTACTTTTTTTTTTATGTGCATGGTCGTTTTATGGATTTTTCTGTCTAGATGAACCTATAAGTCTTAAAAAAGAAAAAAAATCTAAATTTTTGTTCTTAAAACCCTAAAAAATTTAGTTTTTTTTGCATTTTCTTCACTAAAAAAATATAAAAAAATCAAGGTTTTTGAACCTAAAAACCTTAAAAAAGTAGTTTTTGGACACAAAAAAACTATAGAAAAACAGATTTTCCCCAAAATCGTCTTTAAATTGACAGAATAGAAGAAAAACTAACATTTGAAATGCAAAAAGCTGCTGTCACCAATGCCAACACAACGCCTCCACAAAATTACGAATAGCAACACAATGCCTCCAATGCCAATGCAATGCCTTCACGAAGTTACCAATGCCAATGCAACACCTCCACAAAATTACCAATAGCGACACAACACCTCCAATGTCAATGCAATGTCTCCATGAAGTTACCAATGCCAACGCAACACCTCCAGAGATTTGCTCTAACAAATACCAGAAAACTTGATGTGATGTGATGAATAGAAATAATCATTCCTTTTAAATAGCGAATATTGTCTGATTGGTTTACTGTTTAACGAATGTGGGATTAAAATTTCAAATTTAAAATATTTACATTTAGTTTATTATAGTTCATACTATAGTTAAAATACTTATTATTTGCATGTAGTTATCATAGTTAATATTTTATTTAATATTTACATGTACTAAATGTTGAATAATTCAAATATAATCTTAGATTAAAAATTAAAATATGAAATACTTACATGTAGTTAATTATATTTAATATTATAGATAAAATAGTTAATATTTGCATTTAGTTATCACAGTTAATATTTACATGTAATCAATGTTTAAAATCATGGGATTAAATTTTAAAATCTAAAATATGTACATGTAGTTAATTATAGTTTAAATAGTTAATATTTACATGTTGTTATTTTTGTAAATATTTACATGTAGTCAATCTTAAACCATTCAAATAAGAAAATTATTTTAATTTCGAAGACATGCATGAAAGGAATATTTTGTGGATATTTTGAATAGAAAGTATGGTGAAATATTTGAAGACCAACAATTTATTAATAAATTTTGAAATATATTTTAGATGAATATAACGTAAGTTTAAAATTTAAAATTTAAAATATTTACATGTAGTCATTATAGTTAAAATAGTTAATATTTGCATGTAGGTATTATATTAATATTATAGTTAATACTTACATCTAGTCAATGTTAAATCATTCAAATAAAAACATTATTTTAGTTTGGAAGGCATCCATGATAGAAATATTTTGTGGATATTTTGAATATAAATATCGGTAAAATATTTCAACATAAACAGTTTATTAAAAAAAATGTTAAATGCATTTTTTGACTAATATTTGTACCAAATATTTGAAATGAAAATTTTGGAGGGAAAGTTTTTCGCGAAATTTTTTGGGGGGAAATTTTGGAGGGAAATTTTTTCGCGAAATTTTTTGGAGGGAAAATTTGGAGGGAAATTTTTAGTCTTTAAGCTATATATTGTAAGTGGGAGAGGAATTTGTATCATTCAACCTATTCTTGTTGAAAGTCGTGGTTTCTTCTGATAGCGAAGTTTTTCTTTCTAGAACATCAACATCTTCGTCACGCAACAACTCTATTCAGAGTGATGAATATAACGGGAGTTCGTTCACCATGAATAGAGAGTCAAAAAATCGACTTGGTCGTTATCCTAAAGATGATGAGAACAAAATTGATGAGGTGCAGAAAAATGAAATTTCTGTAAATCGAGCACCAGTTATACCACTTACTCTTAATCCTAAGGATTATGAAAGCAACAATGATGAAGGGCATGATGAAGAATTTCCAGAGTCAAAAGTTTCACTTCGTCCTAATCCAAAGGATTATGAGGACACCATTGATGAAAAGGGAGATGAATAATATCCACTTCAGCTTAATCCTAAGGATTATGTGAGAACAACAAATGAAGAGGGGAATGAAGAATCTGTAGAGTCAAAATATCCACTCTGTCCTAATCCTGAGGAGTATGCCAGCACCACTGATGAAAAGGGGGATGTAAAATTTCCAGAGTCAAAATATCAAATTCGTCCTAATCGTAAGGATTATGCGAGCACCACTGATGAAGGGGGGAATGATAATGTTTCAGAGTCAAAACATCCACTTCGTCCCAATCCTAAGGATTATGCCAGCACCACTGATGAAGAGGGAAATGAAAAATTTACAGCGTCAAAATTTCCACTCCGTCCTAATCCTAAGGATTATGCAAGCACCACTGATGAAGAGGGGGACGAAAAAATTCCGGAGTCAAAATTTCCACTTCGTCTTAATCCTAAGGATTATGTCAGCACCACAGATGAAGAGGGGAATGAAGAATTTGCAAAGTCAAAATATGCACTTCGTCTTAATCCTAAGGATTATGTCAGCACCACTGAGGAAGAGGGGAATGAAGAATTTGCAACGTCAAAATATCCACTTCGTCCTAATCCTAAGGATTATGCCAGCACCACTGATGAAGACGAGGATGAATTTCCAAAGCTAAAATTTTCACTTCATCCTAATCATAATGATTATAATTTAACCACTGATGAAGGGGGGGATGAAGAATTTCCAATAAATATAGATTCAAGGCATTCACTTATTCCTAATCCTAAGGATTATGAGAGCTTCAGTGAGGAAGGGGAGGGGCAAGATGAAGAAATTCTAGTGAATACAAATTCAAAGCTTCCACTTATGCCTAATCTCAAGGATTATGAGAGCACCACTGAGGAAGGGGAGGATGAAGAGTTTCTTGCAAATGATAATTTTAGAGGCACGGATCTGAATATTGCATTTTCTCCAAGTGACCATTTCAAAGACACTCATGGTGATGAAGAATTGAATCCTCCCAGGGAAGAATTTGAAAGCATGGGTCAAGATGGTGAAGAATTTCTTTTGAGTCGGGGTTACAAAAGTGCCGATGATTCTTGTGAAATGTTTTCTTCAACTGATGATGGTAAAGAAAATTTTCCACGCAATGATGTTGATGAATTTCTTAACTATGTTGAGGATGATGATAGTGGGGATAATATTCCTCCTAATGGTGATGAAACTACTTTTACAAAGGATGACGGAATGATGAAGCCGTTGCAAGCAAATATTGCAACTAGGAGTAGGAGTAGACCTTTTCATATCAATCCAAAGCATTCCAGTTATACAAGGGCGAGGAAAAAATATCTCACGACAAGAAGTTCTGTCGTTCATTTGATTTCAAGTGAATGTTGTCGAAGGGATTGCTTAAAAAATATGGATTTCAACTTTGCTTTGGAGAAAAGGAAAACATATATGTTAATGAATAAAAGCATGCAAAATTCATATTTAGTGGGTTGCATGCAATCTACACTAGCAGGTTATGATTATCATATTGGGAATGTATTGCTTTGCAGAAAGGCATTCAAAATGTTGTATTCAATTAGTAATTGTCGTTTGTCAAGAATCCAGGATAGATTGGAAAGGGATCCCACATATTATTCAGAAGCACGTTATAAACGGGAGGTGGGGCCGTTTGCAAATACTGCTAAGACATGGATGAAAGAATTCTTTTCAAATCATGGAGAGTGTATGCCAAATAAAGACACAATACATATTCCAGATAATTTCTCGAGATGAGAAATATTCATGTTATACAAAGATTATGCAGAAGTTGTTGAAGGAATTGGTAATTTTATTACATATTCTTATTTTACAAGGATATGGAAAGTTGAATTCAACAATGTTCGTATTCCTAAGAAGACAAGGATGGGGATTTGCAGCACATGTGCTTCTCTTAAAGCAAAAAGAGATAAATGTCAAGGGGCGGAAAGAGGTATGTGTTCAAAACATTGTTTTTTTAAATTTGATACTTATCAACTATGAAAATATATTTATTCATATGTTTCTTTTATTTTATGTACAGATTCCGTTGTCAAAGAACTTCAAGACCATCGCAATCAGCAAACAAGTGAAAGGAAAAAGTTGTATAAACATCGAAAGAAGTGTTATGATCATCCAAATAAATATCTGGGATTGATAATTGATGGTATGGACCAAAAGAAAACACTTCTTCCACATTTTGTCCACACCCCAAAAAAATTACAGGAGGAAAATTTCATTCAGTTTCACTTGGTTGGTTGTATGGTATTTAATGAGAAGATGTTTCCAAGAGTTTTCTTCACAACTCCAAATATTCACAATGATGAAAATCTGACCATAACTATAATCCATGATGTGGTTACTCATTGGTCCAGGATTCTTCCTAAAGTTTTGTATTTACAATTGGACAACACAAGTCGTGAGAACAAAAATCAAGTTATTTTTGGGTATCTAAACATGCTCGTTGAATTGGGGATTTTTAAAAAGATAAAGGTTGGTTTCCTTCTTGTTGGGCATACTCATGATCATATTGATCAAATGTTCGGTCGTTTTTCAGTAACATTGAGGAGGAAAGGTGTTGGGAGCCTGCCATCATTAATTGAATGTATTAAGAAATCGTACATTCCAGAGCCTGTTTTTCATGTGTTGGAAGAAACTATTGACATGCGAAGGTTTATTTTTGGATCGCATGGTGAGGAGAAATGCATTGAACAACTTAACGACATTAGCTTCCAACATCAATTTTGTATCAAAAAAATTGATGGGATAACACTTATATGGGGCAAGAAGTATTCAACTATTGAAGAATGGGGACCATCATCAGGTTTAGCATTTTTGAAGTTCATTCCAGAGCGTCCAATGTTTTCATCAAAAATATTGTTATTACAGTCAGTTTCCGAAGTCCATAATGCACGAAGGCAGAAGAGAGAGATAAATTATTTTGAATGTCTAGAGGAAATTAAAATATGTATTAGAGATACATATGAATACTTCGATGTTGCTGATTCGGTTTGGTGGGAGTCTTTTTTCAGTAATCAAAGTGATATTATTTCAAGATCAGTAAATGAGGATACGCTTTTGAAGAATCCTTTTTTTTTGGCCACAAAATATGCCAAATGAACATGAACATCAAGAAAAACACAATGTTGAACAACAACAGCCTCAAGCTATTATTAATTTCCCACAGGTAGAGGAAAGAGAAACCTATATTGGTTCTAGAAGATCACGTGCACAACGTGAAGCCATGGAAGACCTTTACAGGGGTTCTGTGCAGGATCTTAAGGAGTGTTGCATGATAGCAGTGTTAGCAGATGAAGATCCACTTGGCTATCCATTCTGGATTGCCAAGGTTATAAAGGTCATTAATGAAAATGAAGAGATTACAGCTGTTGATGTACATTGGTATGCCACAAGTACCCACCATTTCAATGGTGTGTACAAGCCAGAGATGGTAGTGGAAAAAAGAATTGGCAGAAAGAGAAAAAGAAAGGGCACAAATATAAATCGTCGTCGCACAAATGTCTTAAAATTGGAGGATGTTGACATACTTGTGTATGACTTCAATTTGACAAAGAGAGGAACTCTTCGGTTGCGGACCATAAATATTTTGAAGAAATTGCTACCAGAACAATTACTGTTGAAATGGGACTCTGCAGAATGTAGACGTAGATCTACAAGACTTTTGAACTTTGAAATGGTGGGCATGCATGTTGACTCAAATGGAGCACTAGTTGACGAAAGAGAAGAATATGGATCATCTTCATCTTCATCGAGCCATTCATCTGAAGATGTAGATTATGATGGTGTGCCAGAACCTATGGCTGATTTTGAATAACTATCTAAGACACTTTTATGTAATTGATGTTTGCATGGTAACTTGAAATAAAAATTTTGACTTCCATCTCATTTTTCATGAAGTTATGAGACATTTCTATGTTTGTTGGATTATATGTTTTAATTATGAAGAATTCATTTCTTTAGAATATCGACAATGCAACAATAAATTACAAAAATAATTTATGTTATATTGTGGATTATATGTTTTAACTATGAAGAATAAGTAAAATAGAAAATAGAAACTAATGTTGAATTTTTAGATTATGCAGTGATATTACCATGATATTATGTATTGTTACCATTTGGTATAAGTAACTTTTAAAAGTTTTAATAATTATATGCGTCATTGAAACAGAACACATTGTTTTGATGCTTGATTTTTAGGTTTTGGTTGAAATTATATTTAAATTTGTCTTATGCTAATATTTGAAAGAAGATAAGTTTTTATCCTTTAAAATTAAAATTACTCTTACTTGTTTCTGTTCAACGATAATTTTTTCATTTACTTTCTCATTTTTTTAAATTTTTAAGTCTTATAATTTCTCCATAATTTCATTGTTCAAGTATGTTGAACACTTAAGATTGAAAAACTTTATATTTACAACTTTTCATTAAGGTTTTTATGCGCTACCAAATTTTATCTTTAAGGTTATGGTTGACAATAATTACAATTTTGGGGTTGTTTAAAGTCAAGATATTTTATGTTTAACAACATGGATGAAAATTGTTTGAAATGATAAGCCCTTCAGACATGTATTTGTTTATCTTTAACATCATCTATCAAAAATGTTAGAAATTTACGATTTTAAAAAATTTCCTAATATGTTGTCTTTAATTCCATTGTTACAAGTGTCAAAATTATGACACAATTTTTTTTTTGTTATTCCAGCATCAACTGGTTTTGTTTTGAGGGTGTTTTTTCCATCCTTTTTTCAACAAACAATTTTGTTTTTAGCATAATTTTATAAAATGTTGAAATTTGACCTTAAAAAAAACCAAGTGCGTTCTGGAAGACACACTTTTTGTTTTTGGGGTGTTTTTTCATGTTTTTTGAGACTTTTTTGGCTAGAGTTCCCATTTTGAGGTCAGGTTACCTATTTCATCGATAACAATGTTAATAATGATAAAATTGAACAGTGTCAAAAAGAGCCACTACACCCCAAGAGTTAGGGTTATAGAAAGAATAAGTCACTCATATTGTTATAAAGTAATTGAAAAAAACATTCCAGAAGTGAAACTAAAAAATTTAAATTAGAGTAAGTTGAACATTCAATGCCAATAGTAAGCCAAAGCCAACCCTCCATGGGGAAAAGAAACTTTCCTTCCAATTTTAGTAAATTAGTACAAATTTTCATGCCAAACATTACTCCTAAAAGAAGGAAGTTTGGGTCTCAAACCCTAAGAGGGCTCATGACCCACTATTTGAGTAACTAAGGAACAAAAGAGGGAACTTCGAAGCAAGAAAGGAATTAATTCGTAGAACCTGGAAAAATAAGAAACACTTTTGTAAGGGTTGACATGCCCAACTATTGAATTCCAATAACCGTGAAAGTGTAAGAAAATTTGTATTAGCTAGTATAAGAGGTGAAATACTAGCCTGTACAAGCACATGCACTTTAGAAAGAAGAAAAATTAAACAATGAAAGGCTTGAGCAACTTAAATTAATGGAAGATAAAATAAAAGAGATAATCTTGTTGAATTTTTTGAAAATTCAACAAGAAATCCCTAACGTAATTTTTCCTTTGATTAAATTAGGAGAAAATTTAATTCCACATCAAAAAATAACTTGAATGAGTTAACCGAGTTGAAATAGTTTTTATCACTCAATTAGCTTAGTTAATTCGATTTTAGGACATGAAATTGATTTGTGTACAGTGATTCCTAAATTTTAGAAGCCTAGGTTGAGTTAATTTCAGTTATAACATTTTAATTCAATTAAATTGAGTTAAGTTTAGTAAAACTAGATCCAAATTTTGGAGGAACTGGTGGGAGGTCTAGTAGTGGGGTGTAACTTCAGTGTTGTAATGTTCCTTTTTCAGGAATGTCAGCAATCAACAATCTATTCCAGTGATTGACTGAAGGGGAATTTACTGGATATGTCACCTTCTCAAGGAAGTGTGATATCCGGAAGCTATCTGGCCCTTTTCAGACTTTGTCTATAGAGCTTCTTGAAGAATCCCACTCAAAAGTGAGCTACAACAATATGCTAACAAATACATGAAGAGCAACTTGCTTCAATCTCAGAAAATGATAGAAGAACTCATATCCATTTTATTAGATCATAGCAGCAAAATAAGTGTACAATATCTTGAGGGAAAGAGCACTCACGAGAGGGAATGATCAACCTCAAAGAACAAGTACATGAAAGCATGAAATATACTGCTGCATAAACTTCCCTAGCTATGACTGCACAGTCTTATGGAGACACTGCTACATACAAATGTGAGATATGATGATATTGCAATATAGCTTAAGAAATGAGGGGGAGTGTGCTCTCAACCCCTAAAAAAAATAATACAATGATGATACAACCATCCTCAAGAAGATTGGCCACACTAGATGCATAGAATGGATAAATACCAAAATGAAAGAGTTGTTGGGTAGCAGCAGCAACTCATAATGAAAATAGAAGGAGATGGTAGAATCTGCTCTACAATCTGAATCAATCTCCTCCAAAGGATTTCCAGAGTGCAAGGCTGATCCCGACACTGGAAATATCTCCCTCCAATGTGATGGTGCAAACCCCCACTACAGACTAACTCTGAAATAATGCAGTCTATGGAAGGGACTGCGCTGATGAAGATGGGAGAAAGCTTGACATGCTGCCAAAATCTGCAAATGAGCTCAATAACACTCCTCAATGATATCTCCACTAAATGGAGACTTTCTCTGCAAATCAAGTCCCGGAGTGATGTGGTGAAAGCCTCCACTACAACCCTAGTAACACAATGTCTTCTTGTTGCAAGAATAATTCTATGATGGAAGAGAATGCTTTGGCCTTGAGCCAAGATGTGGAGAAAGCTGAAGATCAATTCCTCAAGATGCCTCTCAAGAGGAGGAAGGAATCCTAAATAGGAATTCCCCCAACAACTCTACTAAATAGCAGGAGTATGCTCCTTGTCTCTCAAGAAAACGAAATCAATAATCCATTCATGAGAAAAGTGGTTGTCTTGCCCTCCTCTTATACAATTGTGAGCTCCCTCTCCATGGGCCCCATTTCATTATGGTTTTCCTTCTCAAGGAATCTTCCCTCCTTCTCTATTGCGTTGTACCACAATGTGCTTTCCACCTCATAGCTAGCGCAGTTTGACTTTGGTAAATTTGACCTAGCCACTTTGCAAAATAACCCCTTTTCACACATGGAGGTGTGAAATCAAATACAAAAATGATCCATTTTAATAATATCAGGGATTTTATTGTGCTTTTCATTATTCATGGGCCTCCTTACCCATTTATTCTCCTCCTATGTGAAATTAGCAAAAATTAATGTTCCAATTATCTGCATGAAAATTTTGGAACATTACAGTCCTCCCCTCCCAAATGTTGCTTGTCCTCAAGAAACTGTAAGGACAGAATCGGGAAGCCTCCTCTCAAGGCATGGAGACTGTGAAGTGTTTGAGGAAAATCTTCCTCATGTGGATCCTACATCTCCAAGCTATGAGCCATGCAAAATGAGTCACCTTCCAACTAGGCAATTCCTGAAAACAATCCTCCACCTTGTGCTCATGTAGAATAGGTGGGCTGAAATTTTGAACATGGTATGCTTCATGGCCTACCCCACACTGTCCTCTTCTCCACTCATGATAATTGTGGAGTGCAAGTTGAACTCGGGCTGCAATAATGTTGCCTTCAAGAGGCAAGATGAAGTCTAGATCCCCAAGGACCTCTCCTCCAACGCTGCAAATCAAGCTGGCCCAAATCACCTCATATGTGATGAGTTGGAATTCATCATCATATGGAATCCAAAAAATCATATGGTTCACCTCATGGAAAAAAAAATGGCTGAACATGGTGACCATATCATCTCCCATACTCCCCTTGGAGCATGTGCTGCAAAAAGAATGGAGGTTTTCTCTCCCAAAGGGTACATCCACCCAATGAGTTTCTCCCCCCTCATGATACATATGGGGTTGATGCTGATATATGGCTGAAACATAATGGTCTTCAAGAGAGACCCAAGCCACCCCATCAAACATGTAAACCATGAAATGCCTCCTCCAAAAATTTAGTCTCTCTAAATAACTCCCCCCACATGAAGGAAAGAGATGAAGCTTGGCAATCATGGGCTGCCCATTGTTTCCCCCGAAGCACACATCATGTAAAATAGGGAGAATCATACTCCCAATGGGCATCTTCAACTCATATCCCACTCTCCAAACAAATCTCCCCATGTAAAAAGAAAACTCAGCAACACATGGAAGCAAGAACAAATAGGAACAAGTTGTCATATGACAACCGGAAAGTGGATCATAGTCCCACTCATGGAACCTACGCAGTGCACTCACTGCCTGCATCAAAACATAAAACAACAAGTGCTTTTCCATCCACTTGTTTGCTGCCACAATCATCTCATAAGATGGAAACATGAATATAAAATATGGTGTCGATAGTGCCCACCAAGAATCATGTGGCTTCCCCCACAGTCCACCCATAAAATAGCCAATCTCAATGCTGCAAATGGCTCCAATTACATAATCATATAAAACATGAGAGAGGATGATCCTCCTCAATACCACATGCTGATCATATAAAGTAAAGGAAGGCAAATAATAATACAAATGTATACCTCCTCTACCGGGTACTATGGACATTGAGCTGAAATGGCTCAACTGAAAGTGTTCCCTTACTCCCAATGAGTAGGAAGGTGTCTGTGACATCCTCATCATCATCATCCGGGCTATGCATCTCTAGATATGCTGATATATATCCTACTAGATGCCCTCCCAAATGAACTCCTCTGCCAAGGAAAGATATGCATCAAGATGCATGGAAAAGAAGTCCCTCTGTGCTGCAAGTAGCATCTTCTCCTTGAGACTAGAAGCTCTAGTAAAGAAGACTCTGCCATGTGAGCAGATGACCATATCCTCTACCATATATCTATCATCTCTCTCTGGGTCATTGTTAGGACCTCACAATGTAGCATTTTGTCCATACATTTTGACACCAATTTACACTTTATAGTCCATATTTAAAAGTCTACATTATCATTTCCATCCATTTTATCCAAAGGTATATGAAATCCTTCTCTTTACTATGTATTTAATTTGTTTTGCATATAATTCCACATTAATTTTATATTTAATCATTAATCGAAGATAGATAGTTGCTAAGACACGTCTAAAAGATCGCAGATAATCTATGATAAGGATCACGTTGCTGAAACAGTCAACAGGCATGCAAATCCCGTAGTTGAGACAGCTCGTGATTTGCGATCTTCAAAGTGTATTTTAAGAATGATGACAACGGGATGAAGATGAACAAGGGAAGCTGTTACACGGACCGTTTTGAAGCTAGTATTTTTGTACCTATTGTAACAACATTCCAGGATGGAAGAAGAGAAAAGACCCTGTATTAAAACAAGAGATTAGATTTGGATAAAAATAGGATTTCTCTGATGTAACTGTAATAGATGTCTCCTCTTTAAAAAGAGGAGAAATCATCATTACGAGGGGGGATTGCAGGAGTACATTTTCTTGAAGCAATATAGAGCCTCTGCTCTGTTGTAATGTATCATTTCTTGACAGATGAATAAAAGTCTATTTTGAGCGCTTCAATTTAATTTCTTTCCTCGGGGAATCTTGTGAGAAGGACAGGGCCCACCTTCATCACAAGATTCACCCAATTTCTCCTGTATTCTGTTACTCTTTATGTTATTCGCACCTTAATTTAACCTTGTTTGCCGAATAATTACTTATACAGTTCAGTGTTTCTTACTAAGCACTCTGTTTTCTTTAACACTGGATTAGCTTTATACCATTCATTATTAAGAAGTTGAGAGTTACTTTATTTTCAGTTATTTGTTTATCAGATGAATGTGTGATAGATTGATATCGGGAAACGGGTGTTGAAGATTCTTGTCTGAAGGAATAGGGTCCTGTTCTCCGTAGGTTAATATTATTTTCGGTAGTGTGATTGATATTAGGAAATAGGTGCTGAAGATTCCTGTTCAAAGGAATAGGGTCCTGTTTTCCGTGGATTGATATTTTTCTACCGTGTGATTAATATCAAGCAACAGGTGCTGAAGATTCCTGTTTGGAGGAATAGGGTCCTGTTCTCTGTTATGGTTGATTGATCTCCTTTTCTACAGGGTGATTTCCTTTCATTATTTTTCCTAGGATTCTTTTAATGAAGGTCTGCAATAGAGGGATTGTTTCCGCTGTAACACAAGTAGGCTTCAGCTTCGTTAAAATGAGGTGTGAACAGTTTGATTTGTGTGATTGATACTACAACATTTCTTTTCTTTTGGAATTGAGCATATCCAATGCGTGATTGTCTTTGGAATAAACAGACATTCCTGGGTTGACAATTTATGTGGTGCTTGAATTGTTAAAACAATTAAATCGGCCAACAGTCATCAAGCATACTGCAAGCACCAAGATCCTTGGAGTACCCCACTAACAGTGAAGATCTCAAGTAAGGATCAACCCTCCTAAGAGATAGCGTTGGTGATCTGGCATGTGTAGCTCTCCTCCTACTACTTTCTACTACTTTGACATCCCTCATGCCAAAATTTTCCTACAAACTCTTCACCTCTCCAAAATCCAAGAGCGGTGAATCCACAACATGATGCCTCTCATCAATGATAGATCTGGTGGTCTCCCTGGTGGGATGCCCCTATGCAGTGAGACATCAATGCCAAGAGTGGACTGTATATATGGTTGGGAAACCTTGCCCTTGCTCTCCCTACGTAGTAAAACCTTTCTCCTCTTTGCCTTAACTTCCTAGAATTGACAAGGGTGTGTGTCTCTCATCACATGATGCTGCTCTTTCTCTCCTCCTCTTTCTTCCAGCTGCAAAATGGAACAATCATGCTGCTCACTGATTTTGCTTGGACCTCCATGTATGAGATCATGGGGACCTTCTTGCAATGATGCAAGAATCCCTCTCATTAGAGCATGTGCTCCTTCTTCCTCTACATGAGGTACTAGATCAACTCTATGATTGACAACGATATTGCCCTTCCCCTCATCAACATATGTGGGAAACTCCTCAAAAATGAGATCCTCTCTTGAAAGAGAGACCTCCATGACTCCTTGTGCCAAAATGCAAGATGAAGGTCTTGCATCCAATAAAGCACCATGCAAGATATCAGCCTCCTCTAAGGGTTTCTGAAGTGATCTTGAGCCCATGAATTCCTCCATCACATGCAAGGGTTTTGTTTTTCTAGCAATGTTTGTTTCCTCCACATGTGTTTCAGATTCCTCCCCACCAAATATTTCCATCAAAGCCCTAATGAACATTTCATAGGAAGAAGTATTTTCATTTTTCAAAGAAACAGACTCAAATAACCACCATGCATAGACTTTACCTCCCAAGTGCAGCGCTACTACTCTAATGGCTTCATCTTTAGGAATCTGGTGCTGCTGCAAAAAGGTGTCTAGCTCTTCAATCCAAGCCTTGGCTGAATAAGTAGAGGAACCATCAAAAACAGATAGAAGAAATCTATCCTCATCACGCTGCTTGCTCCTCCTCACCATGATCTTGCAAAAATCCAAGAAAGAGATGTGATCTCTAAAATTATGAGTTTGAGATTCATACCCATGCAAGAAACCACTAAGAGTTCCCTTCTCTGGTATGCCTTCTTCTTATTTTATTCTCATGGAAAATATATCCATGTGACTGCACTGTACCCCCTGGTGTGTAGTTGCATGCTCGCACTCCTCATGGAAAAATCTAGAGCTGGCCCTTGATTCATCCCTTTTATTTTCTTCTCCAAAAGATGGAGCCTTTTTCCTGCTTATTTCTTGGTCTCCTTGATGAGAATAGGAAGTGCAGGGTTCTTCCTCTTCTTCTTGCTTCTCCTACTTGGAGAGGTTATTATTTGCTCTAAAAATGGATGATATCAAGCTCATCTTCTTCATATTTCTTTCTTCTTCTTTCTTGGGCTTGAAAGCCATAGGCTGAGCCAAGAAAGGTGCTCTGATACCACTGTAATATTTCTTTTTTCAGGAATGTTAGCAATCAACAATATATTCCATAGATTGACTGAAGGGACATTTATCGGATATGTCACCTTCTCAAGGAAGTGTGAGATCCGGAGGCTATCTGGCCCTTTTCAGACTCTGTCTATAGAGCTTCTTGAAGAATCCCACTCAAAAGTGAGCTATAGCAATATGCAAACAAATACATGAAGAGCAACTTGCTTCAATCTCATAAAATGATAGAAGAACTCATAGCCATTTTATTAGATCATAGCAGCAAAATAAGTGTACAATATATTGAGGGAAAGAACACTCAAGAGAGGGAATGATCAACCTCAAAGAACAAGTACATGAAAGCATGAAATATACTGCTGCATAAACTGCCCTAGCTATGGCTGCGCAGTCTTATGGAGACAATGCTACATACAAATGTGAAATATGATGATATTGCAATATAGCTCAAGAAATGAGGGGGAGTGTGCTCTCAACCCCTAAAAAAAATAATAAAATGATGATACAACAATCCTCAAGAAGATTGGCTACACTAGATGCATATAATGGAAAAATACCAAAATGTAAGAGTTGTTGGGTAGCAGCAGCAACTCATAATGAAAATAGAAGGAGATGGTAGAATCTGCTCTACAATCTGAATCAATCTTCTCCAAAGGATTTCCAGAGTGGAAGGCTGATCTCGACACTAGAAATCTCTCCCTCTAATGTGATGGTGCAAACCCCCACTGCAGACTAACTCTGAAATAACATGGTCTATGGAAGGGACTGCGCTGATGAAGATTGGAGAAATATTGGGCTATTGCCAAAATCTGCAAATGAGCTCAATAACACTCCTCAATGATGTCTCCACTAAATGGAGACTCCTTTCTCTGCAAATCAAGTCCCGGAGTGATGTGGTGAAAGCCTCCACTGCAACCCTAGTAACACAATGTCTTCTTGCTGCAAGAATAACGTTGTGATGGAAGAGAATGCTTTGGCCTTGAGCCAAGATGTGGAGAAAGTTGAAGATCAATTCCTGAAGCAGCCTCTCAAGAGGAGGAAGGAATCCTAGACAGGAATTCCCCCAGCAACTCTGCTAAACATCAGGAGTATGCTCCTTGTCTCTCAAGACAACTAAATCAATAATCCATTCATGAGAAACATTAGGGGAATTTTGAGGTCTAAAATGGGCCTCCTAAGGAAATAATAAAATAATAACTAAACCAATAAAAGAATATTCACGAATTTGCAATTCACTTTTTGCACCAAAATCCATGTAACCATGGTTAAATTCAATTCAAAAGTTGTGCTAAAATAAAATTAATAAAAAATTTGCATTGATGTGATTATAAATAAGAATGATATTTTCAATCAAAAATCATTATCATTGCACAACTAATGCATTTGTCCTTTGTACTTAAATAATTTAAAATATAAATATAAATATAAATTCATAAATTCTTAATTATAGAATATACTATTAATTAAAATTTGTATTATTTAAAATACATAATAACACGTAATTAATAAACTATATAAAAATAATATAATATAATATATTGTTTTATGTATGAATTTTATATTACATATTTATAAATAAATATTTGAAAATATACAAATATAAAATTTATTGAAAAGTGTGTAAGTACATGAAGTGTGTAGGGATATGCATTATTTATTTCAAAATATATGAAATGACAATAATAATATTTTATTCAAAAAGTGTGAATTGACATTTATTATGAGTACTTTACTTTATGACTTTAAAAGTACTTAGAGCACTACCATGGTTAACCATTAGTTTTTATCCACCATTGAGAATGTGGCAAGTAAGTACCTTTAACTCAAGAAATGTCACATCAACCATTAGGGATGATGTCATCCCCTAAAATGTGATTGGTTCTCATAAAGTGAATTTTGATTGTACGTTTTCCTTAGGAGGCCCATTTTAGACCTCAAAATTCCCCTAATGAATGGTTGTCTTGCCCTCCTCTTATACAATTGTGAGCTCCCTCTCCATGGGCCCCACTTCATTATGGTTTTCCTTCTCAAGGAATCTTCTCTCCTTCTCTATTTCGTTTTACCACAATGTGCTTTCCACCTCATAGCCTGCGCAGTTTGACTTGGTTCAACTTGACCTAGCCACTTTGCAAAATAACCCCTTTTCACACATGGAGGTGTGAAATCAAATACAAAAATTATCCCTTCTAATAATATGAGGTATTTTATTGTGCATTTCATTATTCATGGGTCTTCTAACCCATTTATTCTCCTCCTATGTGAAATTAGCAAAAATTAATGTTATAATTATCTGCATGAAAATTTTGGAACATTACAAGTGTTTAACTAGTTAACTAATCGATCTGCCTAAATTAAGTTATGCATTCATGAAATTCAAGCTACCTAGTTGATATTGGAGTTCAAGGGAAATGTACTATCAATTGTAGAATTTTCCAAGTTGTACAGGTGGTGCATGCAATCAAATAAGGGCCCAAATGAATTGTGCAATTCTCAATGATCAAATTTCATAATTAATAGGGGCTAATTTATCACCAAACAACACAAGGAAATAAGATCATGGAGGGCTTTAAAATTGGCTAAGTGTTGGCAAAAGTTAGTCAGTCGGGATAATGATAGAAGATACTTTTGCAGGTTGTGCTCAAGCTTGAGCAAGCATATTGTACCCATACAAATTTTTTATTAATGCAATATAGATAAGAAGGGGTTTTGAGAAGTTTATTTCACCTAGATATATCTATGTGTATATGAGTTGAATCTTGATACATGTTAATGATTTGTGTTCTTGATCGTGAATTCACTTCTGCAAAATTGGTAGAGTACATTATAGTCTTTTGATTTAGTAAATTTCATGAGAAGTGTTACAGGATATACACATTAATTTCTACATGGTATCAGAGATAGACTTATAGTAGAGAAGGTATTTCAAATTTATCATTCGATGAGGTTCAAGGTTGCAGATCATGTTGCAAGACTTATTCACGGCTGAGAATATGAATTTCAATGGACTAAGGATCAAGTATGCCTTTAAGGGAATCTGGAATTATGTTGCATAGAAGGACCGAACGGAGGAAGTTGGGAGGATAATGGGTTGAAGGAATACATTAATAATGGTGTTATAAAACCAACAATAGATGATGCTTAGAATCTAGCATAATGGAAGAAGTGTGTTTCTAGGGCAAGGAGAATCATATTGGAGGGAGTATGAGATCATATTGTCTCTAATATAAAATGGAAAGAGACTTCGTATGAAATGTGGAAAGTGATGGAATTTTTTTCTATAATAGTAGTGACCACAGGAAATTGGAAATTAAGGACAAACTTCAAAACATCAAGATGAAAAAGAATGAAACCATTCAGCGGTACATGAGCAGGTTTACACCGTGTCGTGATGAAATTTACAGGGTCGATATCAATATCCCAGAAGAATATTTGGCATCTCTATCTCTTTTAGGCCTTCCCAAGAGCTAGCACAGTTATCAAGATTTCGTAAATGGTAGAGAGAAAATACCACAGTGGGAGTGGTTATGGTCCGATCTAGTGTAGGAAGAAATAAGGCAGAGCAATAGAGATGGGACCTCATCGAAGGTTGAGGATGAGGATAATTGTGCCTTGGATGGAAAGGCAAAGAAAGGGAAAGGGAATAAATTCCAATCTAAAGCAAAATATAGTCAAGGCGAGAAGAAGAAGGACTAGTCCAAAATCAAGTGTTTTTACTGTCATGAATTATGGCACTCTGCCATGAAATTCCAGCCACACAAGAAAACAAGCAAGAATACTTGAGGAGAAGCGGTAGGTGAAGCTCTAGCTTCACAATTAGAGCTTGATTTTACCCTCATTTCATGCATGGAAAGCACAATGAGGGGAATTTTTTGGTACCTCAACAACGGTGCCTCATTCCATATGATGAGGAACAAATATTTCTTCAGTGACTTTGAGGAGAAAGACCTCCAGATGAACATCGAGATGGAAGGTAATGTAGTGAAGATAAGGCAGTGAAGTGTTCCCTTGAGGGGGAGATGCATGCAAATTAGTAGTTGTTGAATCCAAAGGAAGAGCCTCATGAATATGGGGAGCAACCACAAACATAGTAGCAGAGAGTGGAGACAACCACTCAAGTAGTGACATCCAGGGAAGGAAGGAAGTAAACCAGGGAAGCTGACAAATTATTGCAGGATGCTAGAGAGAATATGGGAGCACCCACATCACAACGCCAGAAGAGATGGTCACCAGATTGGTACACCAGCTAGATGGATATGATGAGTGACCTCGTAGAAAAATAACCAACCTCATTCAAAGAATCTGCAGAGAAAAAACTATGGGTTGATGCTATGGTAGATGAATATGATTTGATTGTTAGAAATAGTGTTTGGGAAGAATTCTCAAGACCTACATACAAGTCAGTGGTGGGTTTGAGAGGGCTTTACAAGGTAAATCATGCAACATACGGAAGCATAGAGAAGCACAAGGACAAATTCGTGGCCAAGGGGAACTCTCAGGTAGAATGGATTGACTATGAAGAGACCTTTTCTCATGTAGCAAGGTACTCTTCCATCATATCAATTCTCTCTCTCTCGCTACACAGATGGGGTGGAAAATTCACCAGATGGATGTGAAGACAACATTCCTAAATGGATTGATTGAGGAGGAGGTGTACATGAACAACTTGAATGTTTTGAGACCTTTGACGGAGAGTCACATGTGTGTCGACTCAAGCAGGTGTTGTATGTGCTGAAGGAAGCATCCCATGCTTGGTCCACTAGGATCGATAGGTACCTCACTGGGTTGGGCTTCACCAAAAGTGAAGCAAATGAAAACCTTTACCGCATTCTGGTAGAAGGTAAATTGTTGATTATAGTATTATATGTTGATGACTTGACTTTTATTGGCGATGCAAAACTTATCAGGTCTTGCAAGGAGGACCTTGCAAGAGAATTCGAAATGAAGGACATGGGGTTGATGCATTATTTCCTTGGTTTGGATGTATGGCCAAGAGAAGGGTATATATTTGTATCTCAGGGAAAGTATGCTAACGAGATACTTCAGAAGTTCCACATGGATAGATGCAAACCCATGGAGACTCCTCTAGCTACCAAATGGAGGAAAGAGGATACCACTTTAGGTGAGGAAGTGGATTCTACTGTGTATAGGTAGTTGGTGGGTTCACTCATTCATTTTCTGAACACACATCTAGACATGTGTTATGTAGTCAAAAAGTTGAACCAATCCATGGTTCAACTGACCAAATTATTTTGTAGGGTTGCTAAACATGTACTATGGTACCTCAGAGGCACCACCCAGTTTCGTATTTGGTACAAATGGATAGAGGGAGTGAAGATGCAAGGATTCATAGATGAAGATTGGGTGGGTAGTCCATTTGACAGGAAGATCACTTGAGGACTAATTTTGAGTGTTGGGTCAACAATAGTTTCTTGGTACAATAAGAAGTAGAGATAAGTTGCACTTAGCTTAGCAGAAGCAGAGTACATAGATGCCAATCAAGAAAATTGGGAAGCTATATGGATGAGAAATATTCTTGTTGGGTTATTTGGTCATATGATGGATCCTACTATGATTTTATATTACAATCATATTGTATCAAACTCTCTTTGAATCTAATTTTTTACGATAGATCCAAGCACATTGATATCTAGTACCACCATCTTCAAGATTGTGTGGAGAGGCGGATTATGTTGTTGCAGTACATTCTGAAAGAGGAACATGATGCAAATTTTTTAACAAAGGCTTTGTTAAGAGGAAAATTAGAGTTTGATAGACACTATATTGGGGTATCTAATAATACTTTTCTTGCTAAGAGGGAGTGTTGAAAATGTAACAAGAAATTCCTAATTTATTTTTTCCTTTGATTAAATTAGGAGAAAATCAAAATTCCACATCAACGGACAACTTGAATGAGTTATCTGAGTTGAAATACTTGCTATCACTTAGTTAGCTTAGTTAATTTGAGTTGGGGGCATGAACCTCAATTGTGTACAGTGACTGCTAAATTTTATGAGCCCAGGTTTAGTTAATTTCAGTTGTAACTATTTAATTTAGTTAAATTGAGTTAAGGTCAGTTAAAATAGTTCCAAATGTTGGAGGAACTAGTGGGAGGTCTAGTAGTGGGGTGTAACTTCGTTGTTTAACCCATTAACTTATCAATCAACCTTAAAAAAGTCATGCATGCAAAAAATTAGAGTTACCTAGTTGATATTGGAGTTCAAGGGTAGTGTACTCTCAATTTTATAATTTTGCAAGTTACATAGGTGGTGCATGCAGTCAAAGAAGGGCCTAAATAAAATGCACAATTCTCAATGAAAAATTTCCTTAATCAATAGGGGTTAATTCCTCATCAAACAGGGCAAGGAAATAGTAGCTTAGGGGGCTTGAAAATTGACGAAGTGTTGGAAAAATTCAGCTAGTCGGGAAGATGATATAAGATACTTGTGCAGTTTATGCTCAAGATTGACCAAGCATATTGTATTCATACAAATTCTTTGATTAATGCAATATAGAGAGGAAGGATTTTTGAGCAGTTTCTTTCCCTTAAATATATCTGTGTATTTGTGTTTTATCTTGATTCATGTTAATTATTTGTTTTTTTATCATGAATTTACTTCCAAAAAATTGGTAGATTAGATTACTGTATTGTGATTTGGTAAATTTCATGAGTAGTGTAGGATTTACACATTAATTTCTACAGACCTTGAGATGACCGATGACGAGCAAGGAGACCCAAAGCTATATGAAAATAAGATAAAGGTTATGAGAATTGGCCATATCTTGATCTAGGTGAATACCCAACTATTCCATTTGGACCTGCACCATCAGTTCTTTCAGTTTTTCAGTTTCAGCACAACTTACTATTTTTAGCATTTTTTAAGGTCCTAAACTTTTGGAGCCATTTTGAGGGCCTAAATGAAGTTTTTTTGGAAAACCAGGATCAATGTGAAGTTCCTTTGATGTTGCTAACATAAAAAAATTTATTCCTAGGATAGAGCTTTATAACGAGGTATTGAGCGCGTCAAACGAAGATCGTATGCCAAAGTTATGTCCCTTGGAATATTGATGTACCAATTTACCCTAACGGGGCCCATAGTTTTGGTGCTTCATCTCCTAGGGTTAGGTTTTTGGATTTTTAGGGTTTTCCATTGTTTCTAAACAATAAATAGGCCTTCGAGTCTCATTTTAACATAGTTCAAAGGCCTGTATCTGCCACATCTCTTCTTAGAGATAAGATGACCTAGTTTATTTCCATTATGTCTGTAAGCATATTTATGTTATATGGTTTTAATTAAATGAAGTTTTATTTCCACTACATCTATGTATTTATGTTTATTTCTGTATATTATTGCGTTCTTGCATAAATCTGGATCGGTGATATCATATAGCTCTTCTTTTTATTTGTTTTTATTTGCATGTCCCCAATGAGGTCAGGCTATAAGGTGTTAAGGATTGATCTGGTTGAACCCTTACAAGATCAACCTTGCAAACCCCGACGAACTTCTATGGCAGAAGAAAAGAAAGAAGAGGGAGCAGAAGATCCTATCAAATTATTGCTCAAGGAGGCCCTCGAGAAACAAAGGAACACGAAGATGGATAACTTTTCCCAAATCCTTCAACGGTTGCCCACCGGTGACGCATTTACATCCAGTAGCCACTCTCGAGGCACCTCTCCTTCCAAGGTATAGGTCAGCTTCGAAATTATTGTATTTGAAGGCCAGATAGATGAATATGCCATAGATGGATGGTTAAATTTGTTGGAAGGGTATTTTTCGGTCCATGATTTCTACGAGCAAGAAAAGATTACTTTTGTGCTCCTCAAAGCTGCCCCGCATGTCAAATATTGGTGAGAAACCTACTATGAACAGAAGGACAAGAGGGAACCCTCTCTATTATCGGCCACACCCAATTGGAATTTGTTTTGAGACAACATCAATGAACAATATTACCCTGTAGCAATCTATGAGGACAAAGACATCCAATGGACAACACTGTGGCAAAAAAGGGATCAAGATGTGCACGAATTGATAAAAAATTTTCACACCCTATGCAAAAAGTTGGGTATTAAAGATTCAGAGAGACATTTGGTGCTAAAGTACCACATCTATTTGAACAGATTCATTCAGGAGGAAATGGATTTCCTCGACATTACCTTGCTTGGCACGACATATTACTATGCCTCCAAGATCGAGCATAAATTTAAGCAGAAGAAGCAAGACTTTGGATCCACAAATCTAAAGCCGAGGAAAGGTGCCCCCAAACCACAGGAAAAAGGGGAAAAGACAAAGTGGGGCAAGCTAGAACAACACCCAAAATTCAAAGAATGACATGGTAAAGTGGTGTGAATTTCATAATAGCCCCACTCACAACACAAATGAGTGTCAAGCCAAATAGTTGCTAGTGGCCGAACTGAAGGCACCTGAATCAGATGCATGTTCTTTCGTAATTGCATCTGTTTTGATGTTATTTGTGGGATTCCTTGATCACTCACATGGTTTATAACTAATTATTGATTTATTTATATGTTGTATGTCAGACTAAGGATCTCACTTACTTTTTCTTTTATATGTGAGATGCTTTGATCCCTTTGAATGTTTCATATTAACTCACAGTGCATTTAACAATTTCACATTGGTGCATAAGAAATGGGTTCTCTCTATATTTCAATCCTAACAGTGATTCTCTCTATCTAATTTATTTCCCGATTGTGGTTGGTGGAAATGTCCCCTCAAAACTATGTTTCATTTAGAAACAACAGTGTATACATGGGACTTATTACTTCATGCATGAACTAAGGGAAGGGGTAATGTCGTACCCTCCAGATCTAATTCCTGGCATAAGGTGTGGTTGGGAAACACTCCATTTCCTTCTTAGGGTGAAGGCAGTAAGATAAGGGTGAGGTTGTGCATAAAGAAGCTCTTCCTTTTCTACAGCTTCAATAAATAGGTATGCTCTCTCGAGTCTTTGAACCATACGGAATGTCCATCCACAGATACGATCCAAACAACAAAGCCATTCACTCACCTGAACATCCTGATTCATATGCTCTTTTTATATTATCTACTTGCTTGAACTTGGCCATTTTTCACTTGGCGGAGGTTCACCTTTTGAAAACCTTTGGTTACCCACTTTTCATGGTAGTAACGAAATGACCAAAATTCCATCTATGTTTCCCATCCCTCGCGCTCTTTACTCTGTGTACCAACAGCTCGCACTCTTAAGTATTGAGCCGCCTTCACTTCTTTGAGCCACTTTGTACCTCCAACCCATCCACTCTTTGAACCATTCAATCCTTTTATTTAACTCTACTCATTCTCCCCAGACAAATCATTCTCCCTATTAATAAGTCAGTGTCCATATCCTCAGTAAGTAGGATTTCTTTGTTCCTTAAGTAGTAGGATTTCTTTGTTCCTTTTTGTTCTTTATGATATTAGGAATTATGTCTTCTTTATAATATTAGGAAAGCCTTTATGATATTAGTAGGAATTAGTTATTAAGAGATTAGGAATTAGTTATTAACATTAAGATAGGATAAAGAGATAGATAGGAATTAGGAATAAAGATGAACAGGGAGGAAGAATTCATTTCTTCTTTAAGCTTGCTCTTCCTCACCCATATGAATGAGTGAGTCCCTACCGGGCCTATCCCTACCGGTCGAGCGGCCTTACGGCACCTTTCCCTTATGGTCTTTAGGCCTTACGGCACCTTACATTTCTTATTTAAGCTTGCTCCTCCTTATTAGTTAGTCAGGAAGTCCTCAGGAAGGAAGCAGCAGGAATCAATAACATAACAACTCCTTAAGATTCTGCTATTGAATCTTGTTTCTCTCTAACCCAAATGATCCTGGAACTGAGGAAGCTGGTAATCCCGATTCAACTGGTGCCTCTTGTTGTTATGCTGCTGCTTTGCTAGGTTCTGTTGTTGGTTCAACAACTGGTGCTTCTGGGTATGCTCATACTGACCTGGGTAATGCTGGTCGTGCTGGAAGGCTGCTTGGCTTGGCTGGGCTTTTTGCGCATCATGGAGAAGCTATGGAAAGAATTTGGAGAGATTGTGAAGCATTGAGGAAAATTTGGTTGTGGAAAGTGTTGAAAGGACTTCTACAAGCACTTCGTTAATAGGCAAGTGATCTTTCGCGTACTACATGTTTCAAGTTTCATTATAGGCTAAGGAAAGCACCATTGTTTTGTCTGTTTGTTTCTAGTTACTCATTTGAGCACTAGGGAGATCATTCTTGTTCGCACAAGGGTTTAATCCGAGTAATAGTTGGCCAAATTCAGTCAGTCAGGAAGAGGATAGAAGATAATTTTGCAGGTTGTGCTCAAGCTTGAGCAAGCATATTGTAATCATACAAATTATTTGATTAATGCACTATAGATAGGAAGGGGTTTTGAGTAGTTTCTTTCCCCTAGATATAACTTTGTGTATATGCATTGAATCTTGATACATGTTAATGATTTGTGTTCTTGATTCTAGTCTTTTGATTTAGTAAATTTCATGACTAGTGTAGGATATACACATTAATTTCTACATGGTATCTAAGATAGATTCATAGTAGAGAAGATATTTCGAGGTTGTCATTGCAGGAGGTTCAAGGTTGCGGATCAGGTTGTAGGATTTATTTAGGGTTGAGAAGATGAATTTCAATGGACTAAGGACCGAGTATTCCCTTAAGGGAATTGTTAGCCACCTATAAAAATTTTCATATTAATTGGTGGCTAAATCATGTTTTAAGCCTTCAAGAAACAATTTTATTGCCAAATTGTTAGGTCTTGAAGTCTTGTGAAGATATCTTACTCTTTGATTAATCTTCACTACTGTTTCCCTCTTAAACTCTGAAAAATCTGTTATTTTCCTGAAGAAAAAGACTGCTAAAACCCCATTTTTGCCTTTCATTTTACCCCTCTTTTCACTCATTATTAACCTTCATTTTTATCCCCTTTTTCCTCATAAGATTCCTCTATTTTTCCTTATTTCCCTTCTTCCCTTCATAAAAACCCCTTTGATAAGGTTTAAAACTCATTTTTTACCTTATCAGAAGCTTTCAAAATCCTTTGAAATACTTGAAAAAAAAAAAAAAAACAGCCTTTTTGTGCTAAGGCCTTAAGCCCTTTTGGCCCTAGCCCTTAGCCCCTTTATTTCCGCATAAAACTGGCATTAAAAACCAAGAGTTGGGGCTCGATCGCGCAATCGCAGTCGGGCATTCCATTGTGTTTTGTTACCTCTCACTTTTAAAATCCCTAATTGCGATTAAACCTTTTTGTATATAAAAACCCTTCCTCTGATTACAAACTTCTAATTTAATCTGGATCGTCGAATCCACAAGAACCGATGGCCCAGATTTAATCGCGCTCTACTCGTATCCCCGACGATTGCACCTGCCGATTAAATCTCCACTGTTGATCTCTCCTAGATCTAACGGCCCACATTAAATCGCATTGGTGCTTTTCATCGTGCCTTTCTTTTTCCTCTGCCGAGTCGCGACCTTGCAATTGAATCAGGACCGTCCATTCCTATGATCCGATGGTCCAGATCTAACTCAAATCTCTTTTTTAATTTACAAAGCCCCGTCAGTGTGATTCCATCAGTGAATCTCCATCGTTGATCTCTGCAGATCAATGGTCTACATTTCTCCCGATCTCCACGACCCCGTGCCTTTCGTTTCTTTCACCACTCCTAGATCAAATCTCCACCATCCATTATTCTAATCCTACGGTCCATATTTAACCCGGTAGGCCCAAATCATTTGGGACCTACCTCCATCGTTGATTAATCCTAATCATCCATTCCCTGAACTGATGGTCCAGATTAAAACCGCCTTTACCCTACCCCACCTCTTTTCACCTGTGCATCTCATCGTCATCGCGCTCTCCTCACGACCATCCAATCTGACACCCTAGATCTGATAGCCAACGCGTTGTTTTGCGTAACTTTAAGTCTGATGGTTAATGTTTTAAAATTATGCGATATGGGTGGTTTTAAAAAGCCACGTGTCAATCTCTAACGCATATCGCGTTCAAGAAGGCAATACCACCTTTCCTCCTTTTCATCGCGTGAAACCAGTGGTTTCTTTGGCCGAAACCGCTTTACCCCATTTTACATTACATCCCCTCAGTTTTAATCTCCACCATTGATCTTTGAGATCTAATGGTCCCAGTTTAATCCAACCATTAAACCATTTCCCTCCACCCATCCTCCAAAGGACTTCTTAAATTATTCTCGTCATTGATCTTTGTGGCTGATCTCATCTGATGGCCCAGATTATTTCCGAAACCCCAAAATTCGTTTAACTGCATTTTTCTTACACCTAAGGTTTTTTACCCATTTCCTTGGTTATTTCTTCCATTTCATTATAACATAGCCCCTCTACATTATATTTCCCTGATCAATCTCGACCATTGACCTTTGCAGATCGACGACCCTGACTTAATCTCCCCACCATTTATTCAACTGCCTCCCATCTGACCCCCGTGAGCAATCCTCGTTGTTGGATGCTTTCATCCAATAGTCATGATCTAACCTAAACCTCTGAAGCAGTTTGAACCCATCCCCATAGGATTTTCTTAAAAAAATTTTGTTTGTGCAGGTTATAATGGTTTTTTCAATTGTTTTAAAAGAAAGTTGAAGGATGGGGATGACGATCCCCCACGCCTTTATTAATGAAAGAGATTGTTCTGCAGGGTTCCAAATTATGTTTTATTAGTGCCTCATGAGCACTGACGCCATTATAAAACCCCTGTAACGCCTGCACATCAGCAAGACACAACAAAACTTAATCAAACATAAAGTATCAGTGTTAAAGGATCTAGTCACAGCAGAGATGAAGAATTGAAGATTGTTTACGCAGTTTTGAGGGATTACAGCCTAAATCGACTATCTAAATCCTAATCCACTCAATTAAACATAGTTTGAAGAACATAAGACATAAATTAGGCCTAATTAAGCCTAACACACAAAATTAAAACGAATTAACAGTGTTTAAAGAAAAACAATAATATCTATCAGTCCGAGAAGCCTCCACTGCCACATCAGAGGCTAATTGAATCCTCTCAGCTACCAAAAGCCACTTGTAGCCTCAAAGCATTCAAAAGAGGCCTAGTTATTCCCAGAACAAAAGATATTCACATGAAGATAGCTAAATAGTTATTTCGAATCAAAGAAACTAATTTAAACTATCAGTAGAGTTATTACAAGGATAAAAAAGAGCCTTAAAGTCAACAAAATTTTCCCAACAAGCTTAATACTTAATGTAAACTAATTAATACAGAGGAAATATCAGAAAGTTTCTCCATTGAGCCCCTCAAAGGCTGAGAAGTATTAAACTGTATTAATTGAGCCTATAGATCTTTTCTCTCATCCCACCTCCTTATTTTTCTTATAAAATCCCTCGAGGAGCACATTGTAAAGGGTTGGTTGCTGAATTTTGATATAATACTTGTGCTCAAAACTTTCTACATGTAAATAGTGTTTAGAGGCTCTTGAAGCTCTATTTGTGATCAAATAAGTTAGGCTGAGAAGAGAATATGATTGTTGTACTGAAACACTGGACTTGAAGTTTGTAACTGGATTGACATCAATATACAAGCTGATTCTTGGGATCCTGGTCTATATCACTGGTGAAGTACTTCTTTCTGTGTTATTTTTTTCCTTTCATGTATGCCATTTTGTCAACTTATTCTCTGATAAAGAACAACAAGCATAGATTTAGGATTTACTGTTTACAGTACCCTTCTCTGACTGATAAGCTTTATCTCAATGTTTTCCTCCTATTGTGTATTTAAGAATATATTAAGTTAAGTGTAAAAATTATCAAGGAATGTTGGTTTTCCCTTGTCTTGATGTGCAAAGCTTGAAAATAAGTTCTTGAATGATATTTTCATTATATACTCAGTAAAGTTAGACTAGAAAATTTTATGGTTTGCCATGTCTTCTAGTTTCTTTCTCCAAAGGTAGTTTTGAAAGTCTCCCTAAGAGTATGTTGAAAACAATTTAGATTTAAAAGTATCTTATCTGATCTTAGGCTGCACTTTATTTTCTTATATGTTTTCATCCCTTCTGAAAGTAATTATGTGGATTACTGGATTGTTTTTCTGATAAGTTAGCTTTAATACAAGCTTGTACAAAGAATTCTATGGTTAGCCCTGTCCTTTGGTTGGTTTTAAACAGTTACTTAAAAGGCTTTTCTTGTTTGGAAAGACTGATAAATCCTAGTTGAAATTATTGTCTTTTTCCACCCCTTCAACACTTTTATTGTTCCATTCCATCATTTAATCTAAAAGATCTTGTGATATAGATGACTTGCCCCTTGGATCACTCTTGAATTTGTTGCACAATTAAAACCTTTTATGACTTGATGGCCCAATGGACTAAAAACCAGCGTCATATCTATCCTATCAGCCAAATCTTATTCTAATTGTTTACAGCTTCACCCCTTTGAAACTCTTTCATTTAGCACTTTCCACTCAACTAAAAATCATGCTCAACTATCCAAAACCAAACAAAAACCCTTGTTCTTAATAACTAGCCTAATATCATACCCAAAAGCCTTAAAGATGAATCAATCTTTGCACTTATAGAGAGATCCCTCTCTGGATTCAAGAGGGCTAGATCATAGAATCTGAAAGTGGTTCCAATGTCCTCCCTGCAGCTTTAGTCTCACTAATCTGCTAGAATTACAGGGAGATAACATTTCCGGCGACTCCAATGGGGAGTTCTAAGTAAAATTACACCTATACATTCTTAAGGACCTCAAGAAAACACTTGATTCAAGAAAATTTGGTATATTAGCTAGCTGAGCTACCAGGCATAACATTTCTGGAGACTCCACTAGGGACTGAGTCAAATTTCAACTTAGGCACCCTTAAGACTTCATAAAAACCCCTTGAGTACAAGTAGCCCTCTTCAAGCACTACCAAGAAAATGGTAATCATGATAAAACTTATTTGAATCAGTGACAAACTAAGGAAACCTTAGGATTCTCATAAGATCTTATCAAACCTTGAAGGATCAGCTAGCTTAGCCATAAGAGTAGACTTTCTTTGTCTCATCACCGTAGCTAAGTGTTGAATCTGATTTAGGACACTCTTAGAACCCATAGGATTGAAATAACTCAGAAAACCAAAAAATATTTCAGATTGGTATTCAAATAAACATGGTGGTGGACCATAAAACATTTTACCTCCAAGAGAGCTAAAAATTTCCACCTGGTGACTCCACAATCCTAAACAGACCTTAAGACTCCACTAGGAAAACCCATTATCATCATAACATCATTTAAACTCAGTTAAGAGGACTCTAAGATTAAATTTTTCTTGTTAAAGATCAGTTAGCCTCCTAAAGATTGTCATATTTGGTTAAACGTTTCTTGTTTAGTTGGGTCTGAAAAACATAGCATAGTGGCTCCTAGTAAGATTCATACTAGAGCTTACCTTGACCCAAACCCTCCTGAGATGGTTGATAACTCTAAATGAATCCTTAGGAAGTATCCTGAGGTTAAATCTTCAATTGCTTTCAGATCACCCCTTAGAGCTAATTCTATTCCTGAAAATCTTGCAGCTCTACAAGAATCACAAGTTGACTTAAGAAATCCATTTAGAACTCGATCACTTGATGATTTAGATCAGCTAGATTCAGAGTCTTCACTTTCATCCCCAGATAGAAGTGAACATCCTGGTAGTAGAGAAACTACACCACCAGATTTACATTTCCTACATAATTTTGGTTTCTCCCATCCTAGATCAGATCAACAATCTCTTGCTGGTCCATCCACTTCTACTACCCATACACCCATTGTCCAAAACAATCCACCTCTCGTAAATCCACTTCTACCTCCTATCATGGCAACATGGTATGCCCCTTTGGTCCTTCCTTTTCCCTTAGTCAATCTTCCACAGGACTATCAGTCCAAGATACCTCTGTATGATGCCAGTGGTGCTACCACTGCTTCACAACATGTGGACAAGATGAATGAATACTTTGACAGAAACAAGATCGATGATGAAACTGTCAAACTTAGGCTATTTGTTCAAATTTTAGGGGGAGAAGGAAGAAAATGGTTTAAAAGCTTAACCCCTCACAGTATTAATGATCTCCAAGCCTTCCATCAGTTATTCTTAAACAAATGGGAAGTCAGAAAAAACGCCCTCCAAATACTTTATGATTACAAGAATCTCCAAAGAAACACTAGGGAGAGTGTACAAGCTTATTGCACTAGGTTCAACGGTGTTTATAATGCCCTTCCCCCAGACTTAAAACCTCCACAAGGCTTAGATTTAAACAAGTTTCCTGAAGGATTTGATCCTGAAATGGCCTATCAACTGAGAGAGAGAGATCCTTTGACTCTTGAAGATATGCAAAAAGGAGCTCTTGCTGTGGAAGTTAACTTAATGGAGAAAAGAGCGAGAATGAGGAACGAGAAGAAAGTGTCCTTTACTGAGGAATCTACACCTTCCACGTCTAGCTCAAAGATGGAAAGAATTATGGAGGAGATGATGAAAAATATGAGCATACTTGAGAGAGCACAAGAAATTCAAAACCAAGTAGCTCCTCAAAACAAAAATCAAAATCAGAATCATAATTTTAGAAGAAATCAACCCCAAAACAGACCAAGAGAGGATTATCAACAGATTACTCCTCCTTTTCATCAAAACTATGTGAGTGAGGTTGAAGAAATGATAAGACAAACAAAGGAATATGACATAAATATTTTGGGAGTAGATAATGATGATTTTGAAGTTCATTACAAAAGAAAACAAGGTCTATACACAACTTATGATGAAAAAAGAGCAGAAGATGAATTTTAATATCAAGAAATGGAAAATGTCATCATAGAAACCCCAAAAGAATATGACCTTAGAATTAAGAAGAATCTAGAAACTCCCAACAACAAGACCTCTAAAAATTCTGCAAAAAAAAGCCCTGTAAATAAACCCAAAGTTACAAAACAGAAATACAAAAAAAAGGCTGTAAATTCTGATAAAAATAAAGAGAAAGGCACTCAAAACAATGAAAAATAGAGTGCAGACATTAGTAGCGTTAGCACATCAGCTAGTGCTCCTGTTAAAGCAATTTTAACCAATGTAAATAGAGAAAATCAACAAGCTGATCTTGCTGATAAAATGGTGGTTAACAAAGTTGAAACAAACATTGTAAGAAGTCAGCGACCTTTCAGTTTGGAGTAGGAAATTTCCAAGATAAAGATCTCTGTTCCCCTTATGGAATTGGCCACCCAAAATGTGGACAAATCCCAAATTTTGAAGGATTTTAACATAGAAGAGAATAATGACACTGTCAATCTTAATGATGACCAACCAGAGCTCATATTTGGTCCTAAGATTGAGGATAGATATCAAGAAGGACCAGTTCCTCCTTTTTATGTAAGTTTATAGATTCATGACAAGATTTTGCACAACGCTATGCATGACTCAGGGGCCTCTCACAATTTAATGCCTAAATCTGTAATGGAGAGTCTCAGCTTTGAAATCACTAGACCTTACAAAGAACTTTACTCATTTGACTCAAGCAGAGTGAAATGTTTAGGCTTAATCAAAGGCCTCTGTGTAAACTTAGCACAAATTCCAGCCAAGTGTTTAGTAATGGATATTTTTGTGGCTGATTTACCCCCAAAATATGGTATGCTGTTATCAAGATCTTGGGGATCTAAGTTACAAGGAACAATGCAGATGGATATGACATATGCAACCATCCCTGCTTTTAATCAAACTAGAATAATTTATAGGGAGTCTAATATGCAATACATGGTTACTAGCCAAGAGAGACCGCAAAACCCTCCCCATTATTCTGTAAATATAGACCTTGACTCATTTATCCTTTTCAATTATGAAACATTCAATGAACAAGTGACCTTAACTGAATTAATGGAAGATAGAGAGGGGAGGAAGACAACAAAAAAGTGTCAAAACAGTTCGCTAAACCCAAAAACTACAGCAAACAAAACACAGGTATAGAGCTACAAATCATTCATCTGTTGCTTTTAAACCTTGAGAGTCAAGAAATCAGTCCTAAACACAATGAAAATCCTGAGGAATTAAAACAAATTCAACGAAGTGCTGATCTTCGAGAACAATCCGAAAGCATGCTAGTTGAAGAGGATAGTAACCAAACTGCTAAACCTGAAACTAGTCCTCTTTGGAGTATGAACTTTGATGGGTCTTGCACTAAGAGAAATGCCGGTGCAGGCATCTGGATACATAACATCGAAAATAATCACACTGAAGGCCATTCCTATAGATAAAATTTTCAGTTTTCCATTAACATAATGGAATACGAATCCCTTCTTTTAGGCTTACACTTGTTGAAGAAATTAGGATCCAAAAGAATAAAAGTTCATGGAGATTCAGAGTTAATTTTCAGGCAAGTAAATTGGGAATATAGTGCCAAACACCCCAGACTTAGAGCCTACAGGAATGATGTCATGGATTTGCTAAAAAAAATTTAGGAATCCCAACGTATTTTTGTCCCAAGAGAAAAGAATATCCTCACCCACAATTTAGCTTTCGCTGCTAGAACATGTTTAACACCATTTGAAACCAAACAATGCACAACTCAAATGAAATTTCGACCAGTTGTTCCTGATAATGAGAAATATTGGCAAATGTTTGATGGATACAAACAAATAGAAGACTTCCTGCAGTCCAGAAATGAATTTGAACTATCAAGTTCAGATTCAGACTATGAAACATACTGTCCTAGTGAAGAAAATCTACTTGATGAAGAATAAGAGTCTCCAGAGATGGCTGATGTAAATCTGTTGTCTAACAAACTTGAAAACACAACAGAAATTTTTGCAGAGTTAGAAAAATAAGACTTAGAAACTCTACAGTCTAACAATCAAATTTTTCCAAAGAGACTGGTCCCTTTAGAAGAATTGTTTGATTTCAATGATGTGGCCAAGAAACCAAAACTGGAGCCTGTTGAATCTGAAGTTGAAGAGTGTAATATAGGCAGTCAACTAGAACTAAAGATGATCAAACTGTCTAATACTTTACCAGCTCACATCAAACTAAAATACATAGAGTTGTTTAAAGAATTTTTTGATGTTTTTGCGCGGAGTTATGAGGATCTAAAATCATGTGACACTGAGATAATTCAACACAAGATACCTCTCAAGGAAAACCAAAAGCCATTTAAACAAAAACTGCGCAGAATAAACCTTGTTCAGTTACCTTTGGTTGAGAAGGAAATCAAGAAAATTTATGAATCTGGTATTATTGTTCCTATTAGATATTCAGAATGGGTGTCTAATTTAGTGCCAGTTAGGAAGAAAACAGGAGAGATTAGGATTTGTATTGACTTTAGGGACCTAAACAAAGCCTCATTGAAGGACAACTACCCTTTACCCAAAATGGATCATATTTTACAAAGGGTAGTTGGTTCTAAAAGAATTTCTTTGCTAGATGGCTTCTCAGGATATAATAAGATATTAGTACATCTTGATGATCAACTAAAGACAGCTACACCTTGGGGCACTTTCATGTATGTGAAAATGCCCTTTGGTTTAATGAATGATGGTGCTAATTTTTAGAGAGCCATGGACATTGAATTCTCGGAAGAATTAGGATACTTCATCACTATTTACCTTGATGATGTCACTGTTTTTTCCAAAACAGATGAAGAGCACTTAGAACACTTGAGAAAAATATTCGAGAAATGCAGAAAGTTTGGGATATCTTTAAATCTTAAGAAAACACGATTTGGTATTCAAGAAGGTAAACTTCTTGGGCACATCATATCAGAGGAGGGGATAAAGATAGACCCAAAGAGGATTGAGGCTATATTGCAAATCACTTATCCTAGAAACATCAAGGAACTTCAATCTTTCATTGGAAAGATTAATTTCTTGAGAAGGTTCATACCCAACCTAGCTGAGCTCCTTAGGAATATAACAAACATGCTCAAAAAGGAAGAGGGGTTAAGTGGACCTTAGAGGCAAAGAAATCCTTTGAACTGGTCAAACAAGCATTAACCGAAACACCAGTTCTTATAAGTCCTGATTTCACAAAAAAGATTTTTTCATTTTCTCCTTTGCATTAGAACATACAGTGGCTGTTGTCCTATTGCAGAAAAATTCACAGGGACAAGCGCAGCCAATTGCATTCTTTAGCAAGGCGTTGAGAGATGCTCCTCTGAAGTACAACATCATGGAAAAACAATCCTTTGCTTTAGTCAAAGCTTTAAAAGACTTCAGAGTTTACATTATACACTCCCACATAATTTCCTTTGTACCAAACTCAGTTGTAAAAGACATCCTAACACAAGACCCAGATGGTAAGAGAGGTAAGTGGATAGCTGTGATACTTGAATATGATTGAGAAATCAAGCCCACTAAGCTCATTAAAGGCCAAGGACTAGCTAGATTAATGGCCGAATCAAATTTTGAAGTTCTTGATATAAATATGATAAATGATTTAGATGAACAAGAGGAACTGTCAACTCCCATTATTGAAGACCATTTTATGAATTCCTCTTGGTATGCTAATATTCTATATGTTTTGCTTAATTTGAATACACCTCCTAGTTTATCAAAAACAAAGGCAAGGTTTTTAAAGTTAAAAGTTGTGAACTACTGCATTATAGATAAATGTCTTTATTGGAAAAATGCAAGTGGGTTATTACTTAAATGTTTGCCTAAGAATGATGCAGAGAAGGTTAAGCACGAGTTCCATGAAGGAGAATGTGGAGGCCACCTCTACTGGAAGACTACAACCAACAAAATCCCTAGAGCTGGTTACTATTGGCCCACCCTCTTTCTATATGTACACAAGATGATAATTGTCTGTCATAAATGCCAACTTTTTGAAGGAAAAAGAAAATTGCTTCCCTTACCTTTGCATCCAATCACTGTCGAAGCTCCTTTTCAACAGTGGGGTCTAGAATTCATACGATAAATCCATCCACCCTCATCTGCCCAGCATAGATGGATACTCACTGCAACAGACTACTTCACCAAATGGATACAAGCCATCCCTTCTAGGCAAGCCAATGACTCTGTCATTATAAAATTTATTGAGACTCATATCCTTTCTAGATTTGGTTGTCCTAGGAGGATCATCACTGATAATGCTGCTGCATTTGGATCCAAGAAGATGGTTTAATTCTGTCACAAATACCAGATTACATTGGGTCATTCTATTGCTTATTACCCTCAAGGTAATGGGCTGGCATAATCCTCGAACAAAATTTTGGTGAACATAATCAAGAAGTTGTTGGAGGACAACAAGAAGTCTTGGCACACAAAGCTAGTACATGCACTATGGGCTGACAGATTGACACTTAATAAATCTATTGGAATTTCACCCTATCAGCTTGTGTATGGAATAGATACAATTTTTCCAACCAGCCTAGGTGTACCAGTTATGAAGTTGATTTAAGAAGTGCAGTCTGAAGACAATGACATGATCAGAAGGATTAATCAGACCATACATCTTCAACAAACCATGGAGGAGGTCTACAACAGAGCATTAAAAAAGCAAGAGAGAATCAAGAAACTTTTTGACAGAAGGACAAAAGCCAGTAATTTTAATATTGGTGAAAAAGTGTTAAAGTGGGACTCAAGGAGAGAAGACAAGGGAAAGCATGGGAAATTTGATAACTTATGGCTTGGCCCTTATCTCATTCATTCTATTGCTGGTAACAATGCTTATTTCTTGCAGGAATTGAATGGAGCTGAACTGTTTGGGGGTCCTGTCAATAGCAGGATGCTCAAACATTATTTCTCTTAATCCTATCATGTTTGGAAGCCTTTTTATCTTTTTCTCATTATAAATATTTCATCCATCATTTGCATTTCAAAATTAGAAAAATCAACAATACAAAAATAGTAGAAAGAGAAAAGAGGGCAGATTGTAAAAACAATAAAGGTACATTCCCATACCAAAAAAGAGAAACAAAATCTGAAAGTGTGCAAGCTCAAATGCCACTCCTAAAAAACACACTCCTAGTTAGTCATACAACCTAATCATGACTAATTATTTTTAAATTTACTGCCGATAGGTTAGTGAAATTAGATTTTCCAAACAACTTAATCTCGGCTTATCAGTTAGGTAGATTAGGATAGAAAAATAAAGGTTCAAACAAGCTCAAAATCCGAACCTAAGATTAAAAAAGAAAGAATGAATCTAATCTGTTGAAATTTTGAGTCAAAGATATAAGTAAATTGGTTCTAGTAAGCCCAAAAATTGAACCAGATAACAAAGAAAAAACAGCTCAAACACACTAAAAAACAGAGCTGACGAAAAGAGAAGGACGTGGTTAAAAAAAATTTAGATCTTAAGCCTTCACCATTTTGATTTAATTTTCTGCAAATAATAATCTATGTGCATCTTGTTTTTATGCCATAGATCCGCAACAAGTTAGACTGTTCAATCCTAACTTGGCTTCTTTTTAAATTTCTTGTTTTAGAAGCTAGAGAATAAAAATCTGTTAGACAGTCTAATCCTAATAGATAGTAGTTAGGTAGAGAAGCTTATGAACTCAACTGTTTAATCTGAGTTCATGGAGAAATAAGAAGTAGGCTTAGATTAGTTTTATGTTTTCAAAAGAATAAAATGTTTGTAAAAGAGTTTTCCAATCCAAATGCACTCTCAAAGAATAAAAAATGTTAGAGCAGTAGGATTGGGTAGGTAGAAAGCTTGTTTTGATAGAATTCCATTGTTTTTCATGGTTGCTGACATTATCAGAATAGAAGAAGACCAGAAAAGTGAAGAAAGTTGCAGCCCAATGGATGAGGCATTGATCAGCCCCCCAGAGAATACAAATCTGAAGTTCTTGACACCTTCAAGAAGGTGCCATCCCCATGTGGAGCCACTGTTAGCCACCTATAAAAATTTTCATATCAAATGGTGGCTAAACCATGTTTTAAGCCTTCAAGAAACATTTTTATTGCTAAATCGTTTGTTCTTGAAGTCTTGTGCAGATATCTTATCCTTTGATTAATCTTCACTGTTGTTTCCCTCTTAAACTCTGAAAAATCTACTGCTTTCCTGAAGAAAAATACTGCTAAAAACCCATTTTTCCCTTTCATTTTACCCCTCTTTTCACTCATTATTAACCTTTTTTTTTATCCCCTTTTTCCTCATAAGATTCCTCTATTTTTCCTCATTTCCCTTCTTCCCTTCATAAAAACCCCTTTGATAAGGTTTAAAAACTCCTTTTTTACCTTATCGGAAGCTTTCAAAATCCTTTGAAATACTTGAAAAATCATAAAAAATAGCTTTTCTGTGCTAAGGCCTTAGGCCCTTTTGGCCCCAGCCCCTAGCCCCTTTATTTTCACATAAAACTGGCATTAAAAACCAAGAGTTGGGGCCCAATCGCGCAATCGCAATCAGGCGTTCCATTGTGTTTTGTTACCTCTTGCTTTTAAAATCCCTGATTACGAGTAAACCTTTTTGTATATAAAAAACCTTCCCCGATACAAACTTTCCTGTGTATTTCGTTAAAAAACCCACTTTCCTATGTTTTTATAAGTCCTGACGGTTCATTGGTTGGGTGAATACCAACTGTTGATCTAAAACCGATCAATGGTGTTCGAGATCTCGCATCGGAGTTTTCCATTGGATATGTTTAAATTATTTTATTGCCCTCTTCCGATTGGTGACCTTGCGATGGTTTCCCAACCGTCGATTTGTTCTGCCATACCCAGATCCGACGGCCCACATTGCTCTTTCCCAAAGCTCGTTTGTCCACCTTTGGCATTTACAAACTAATCTCCGTCATCGATCTAGTCCTGATATCAATGGTCCTTGCTCAATTGCATCGTAAAAAAAACCATTGCACCTTTCCTCTCTCTTCCTCCGATTGCAAACTTGTGATTTAATCGTGACTGTCGAATCCACAAGAACTGACGACCCAGATTTAATTGCGCTCCGCTTGCATCCTCGACCCTGCCCCACCTCTTTTCGCCCGTGCATCTCATCGCCATTGCGCTCTCCTCACGACCGTTCGATCTAACGCCCCAGATCTGACGGCTAGCATGTTGTTTCACGTAATTTTGAGTCTGATGGTTAATGTTTTAAAATCACACGATATGGGTGGTTTTAAAAATCCATGTGTCAATTTCTAATGCATATCACGTTAAAAAAGGAAATATTGCCTTTCCTCCTTTTCATCGCGCGAAATCAGTGGTTTCTTTGGCCGAAACCGCTTTACCCCATTTTAAATTACATCCCCTCGATTTTAATCTCCACCGTTGATCTCTGAGATCTAACAGTCCCAGTTTAATCCAACCATTAAACCATCACCCTCCACCCATCCTCCAAAGGACTTCTTAAAACATTCTCCGTCGTTGATCTTTATGGCTGGTCTCATCCAACAGCCTAGATTCTTTCCGAAACCCCAAAATTCGTTTAACTGCATTTTCCTTCCGCCTAAGGTTTTTTCCACCCATTTCCTTAGTTATTTCTTCCATTTCATTATGACATAGCCCCTCTACATTATATTTCCCTGATCAATCTCGACCATTTATCTCTGTAGATCGACGGCCCTGACTTAATCTCCCCACCGTTTATTCAACCGCCTCCCATCTGACCCCAGCAGGCAATCCTCGCCGTTGGTTGATTTCATCCAACAGTTATGATCTAACCCAAACCTCTGAAGCAGTTTAAACCTTATCCTGCAGGATTTTTTATAATTTCGTTTGTTTGTAAAGGTTTTAACGATTTTTGCATTGTTTTAAAATAAAATTGAAGGCCAGGGATGACGATCCCCCTGGCCTCTATTCATGAAAGAGGTCTTTTTGCAGGGTTCTAAATTATGTTTTATCGGTGCCTCATGAGCACGGACGCCATTATAAAACCTCTGTAATGCCTACACATCAACAAGACACAACAATATTTAATCAAGAAAATAGTATCAGTGTTAAAGGATCTAGTCACAGCAGAGGTGAATAATTGAAGATTGTTTATGCATTTTTTAGGGATTACGGCAATAAATCGACTATCGAAAGCCTAATCCACTCGATTGAAGATAGTTCGAATAACAAAGGACAGAAATTAGGCCTAATTAAGCCTAACACATAGAATTAAAGCAGATTAACAGTGATTAAAGAAGGATAATTAGATCTATCATTCCGAGAAAGCCTCCACCGCCACATCAGAGGCTAATTGAATCCTCACCAGCTGCCAAAAGACACCTGCGGCCTCAAAGAAATCAAGGAAGGCCTAGTTATGACCAGAACAGAAGATATTTGCCTCAATACAGCTAAACAATTAATTCAACCAAAGGAACTTATTGTAAACTGTCAGCAGAGTTATTACAAGGATAACAAAGAGCCTTAAAGTCAACAAAATCTTCCTAGCAAGCTTAATACTTAATGTAAACCAATTAATACATAAGAAATATCAGAAAGCTTCTCCATTGAGCCCCTCAAAGGCCGAGAAGCATTAAACTGTATTAATTGAACTTAGAAGATCCTTTATCCCATCCCACCTCCTCATTTCTTCTATAAAAACTTCTGTAGAAGATGAGATAATGTTGGTCGCTACATATTTGTTGCCTGTAAATAGTTTACTGAAGTTGCTGTAAGCTCTATTTGTAATTGAAGATACCTAAGTTGAGATGAGAAGTTTGAAGATGTAGAGACCCACTGGACTTGATGATTGTAACTGGTTTGAAGCATCAAATACAAGCTGATTTATGGGATCCTGGTCTATGTCAACGGTGATGTTTTTCTTAGTGTAACTTGTCATTTTATTTCAGTTTTCATTCTGTCCATCTTCTCTGAAAAAGAAAAACAATTACAGAGTTAGGATTTACTGTCAAAATTACCCTTCTCTTACTGATAAGCTTTATCTAAATGTTTTCTTCCAATTGTGATATTTAAGAATAATTGAATACTGTCCAAGCAGTCAAGATGTTGGCATTCCCTTCTCTTACTGTCTAGATTTTAAACATTGTTCTTGAATGTTATTTTCAGTGTCTGCTAAGTAAATTTGAACTAGGGAAGTCTATGGTTAGCCCTTTCCTCTAGTTTTATCTCCAAAGGTTGTCTGAAAGTTTCCCTAAGAGTATGTTGAAAGCAGGCTAGGTTCAAAGTCCTTACTTGATCTTAGACTATTCTTTGTTTATCTTAAGTGTTGTCTTGATAAGTTTACTAATTAAAGAATGAACTATGGAAGTCTATGGTTAGCCCTGTCCTCTAGTTTTCTTTTCCAACAGTTTCTTTGAAAAGTTTCCCTTTGTGTTTTAAATGTTTTTCTATTGAAAGTGCATCGAAAGCAGGCTAGTTTCAAAGTACTTACCTGATCTTAGATAACCTTTATGTCTTTCTTAAGTGTATGCCGAAATCAGGATAGTTTCAAAGTACTTACTTGATCGTAGGCTGCTCTTTGTTCTTCATCTGTTTGATTCCTTCCTTATTATTTCATTCCATTCCGTAAAATCAAATTTAAAAAGATCCTTAGACATAGATGACTTGCCCCATGGACCACTCTTGAACCTTGTTGTTTCAATTAAATCCTACTATGATTCCATAGCCCGATGGATTGACGCTCTTTCTTGCCTATCTTCTTATATGAATCAATTTTTCACTTTCATTCACCTTCACCCTTCATTTAGACTTCTTTCACCTTCACATATCTTTGCCCAACCAAAACCAAACAAAACCTTGTTCTTCATAACTAGCCTAATATCACATTCAAAAGCCTTAAATATAAATCAATATTTGCACTTATAGAGAGATCCCTCTCTCGATTCAGGAGGGCTAGATCCTAGAATCCCAAAGTGGTTCCAATGTCCTCCCTGCAGCTTTAGTCTCACCAATCTGCTAGAATTACAGGGAGATAACAAATCCAATGTATGGACGCAGCCATCTGTATAGATAGGATCATGTATACAATTATGAATACTCAATAACTCCTCATAGCCTGGATAAAAAATCAGATGTGACCCAGGGTCTTCACCGTGATCTCAATCAACCTAATGTACAAATATAGCCATGAGAATAAATGTGTTGGTGTCGAACATGGTAGAAACCACCTGATTACCGGTCAATGATGAAAATCATTAACAGGCGTGAGAGAGACCACCAATAATGACAATGGACCTCAAGGTACAATAACACAATCTACAAGTGTGAATGAATGTGTTGAAGTCAAACACTTGCAGAATCATTCGATTGAAGGCCAATGATATGAACTTGTCATTGAACATAGCGAACTTGCCATTGAGGCATGCCAGCTCCAAGGTATTGAACAAAAGTTTCTAAATCACCTTCCTAGATAATGAGCTGAAGTCGACAAGAAGTGATTCGTCGAATGAGGGTCATAATGATTCCCACATCATCGACATGAAACAACATATATCTTAAGATGATAGGAGTGATTCGGGATTGTAACAGAGGAGGTCAGATAAGTAGAGGATTTTTGACAAAAAGGAATTATCTTGAACATATTGGCGATACAACTCCAGAGTATGGTAGCACTCTACTCAAATAGGATCAGAGCTCATGTTGACAAAATTGGAAATCAAATGAGAGGAAAACGGGTTTCCCAAACCCATGGAGGCAAAGTGAAAAATGTAGGATGTCCCCAACCTGCCACGAAATGCAGATGAGTGTCATGTTCAAGAGTGACAAGATGCCCAAAATACACATAGGATGTTCACTTTCAATCTTCCCCCGTTAGTGCTAACAAGTACCTCTTTATTTTTTATAGCCAACGAGAAGAGGATAGAATACATTGAGCATGTAAGTTCATTATTTGAATGAATCCATCCTAGTAAGTTTAACAAGCCCTAGGAAGGAGGAACTCAGTCTCCTCATGGTGACAAGTCTTTCGTCATTTAATCTTTAACAAGTCCAATGAAAGGGTAACTTGGTAACTTTTCATGTTTAAGAAGTTTGAAAAGAAACAAAAAAGGAAACTCCATCATGTCCCTTTTCATAATTCGTCTCTCGAATCCAAAAATATAGAAAACAATATCCGAGAGAACCTCTTGACCATGTTCAATCAAGGTATTCCTTTTTCATAAATAGTAAATCTCAACCCAAAAAAGGGGTAAATGTATACTAAGATCAAATCAATTCATTCACTTTAGTGAGTTCAAAATGACAAGTACTCAGCAATCTTTTAATTTTTCAAGAGTCAGGAAAGAGATGAAAGTTGACTCCTCCTGGAGGAACAAGTGGTAAAAAGGGTAGCAACTGGTTCTGGTGATTATGGAACTTCTCAAAACATGTAAAGGTCAAGAGGTTGGCTAACAATACCACATCATCGTAGTGGTTCTCGAGGAAAGGGTAAAGCAATCAAGTGAGAGTGTACGATCGACCAAGCATATGGTGATGATGGAATGAGAAAACCAAGGTTCATATGGAAGAAGAGGCAGATAAAAGGGAAATCATGAGAGGTGTAAGGAGAAATTGTTTCATTTTTTCACAAGCTTGAAACGTAGGAAACTATGCTTGAAATTGGTTTCATTTTTACACAAGCTTGAAACATGTAAAAAAACTATGCTTGGGTTTTGTTTCATTTTTTCACAAGCTTGAGACAGAGACAAACTATGCTTGGAATAAGTTTGCATGCCCCCAGTATGGTGACTCAATTTGAGATACATGCCCCCCAAGCTTCAATTCATTCACCTAAGTAGGTGGATGGAATGAACTTTCATTTACGAGATCAAGTGAAAGACTCGACTAGGATTTTACGAGATCTAGTCAAAGAATTGAATTGAAATGGGATTTGTTTCATTTTTTAACGAGGTTGGAATAGTAAAATAACTATCCTCATGACACCTTGTTCCATTTTTTAATGAGCTTGACACAAGACAAGGAAATTTTCTCTGAAGAGCTTGATTCATTTTTGAAGGAGCTCGACACAAGAAAAGGAACTTTTCTCCGAAGATATTGTTTCATTTTTTAAGGAGTTTGACACAAGAAAATGAATTATGCTCTGAATATACTTGTCCATGGCCCATAAAAGGTCATGGATCCAAGAGGTTTTCATCAGATGGGAGAACAACACTCTGGAAATCAGGGTCCAATGCCCCCAATACATGGTACACTTTATCACTGAGTAGATCATCAACAGAGCTGAGCATGGAATAGGTGGCCACATAATTGACATGTGGTGGGGAAGAGACCATTGGCATGTAAGGACCATGTAGGGATGATGGTTGACTAGGAGCCAAATTAGGACCAATGAATGATAGCTGATCAATGGTCACAATTCTTCCTTCATGTGGGAAACATATCACACCAAAGAGAGAAGAAACAAGAGCTCCCATGACATAAGTATAGTCACAAACAAGGAGTAAGTTAAATTTCAAAGGGCCTTGGACAACCATCATATCTATATAGATAGTCTTTCCTCCCAAATTAATAGGCAACTTAGGAAGGATCCCTGACAGTTGACTAGTTTCTCTGTTAAACGCAAACAGATTCTGGGTAACATGCATAAGCTGTGGAGAACCGAAATCTTGCCAAGTATTTGAGGACATAATTCTAACATATGTGCCTTCATCTATTATGGTGCTAGCTGTGGCCACATTATAGGCCTGTATCATGATCTCAAAGGGCACGTAAGAAGGAAGATTATACAATGTTAATCGACTCCAATCAAAGGAAGCAACCTGACTAATTGGGGGGGCGGGGTGGGGTGCTGTGGGAACGAGAGAAATTCCCCCTTGTGTCACAGGAATGAGAGGATCACCCTCCTGTAGCATGGGAACAGGAGGATTTCTCTCCAATTCATGGGAATCTGAAGAAACAAAAAGAACCTGAGTGGTATGAGGTTCACTCTCTATAGGAAAAGCATGATCAACTGAAGGTGAAATCAAGTCAATTGTCTCCTCAACCAATGGTTGTTCAGGAATGGACTCATGGGATTCATTTTCAGAGAGAGTGGGATTGGCCAAATATGACTTCAAATCGATCACTTGATCAACTAGCGGAGGATCAGAGGAAATCTTTCAGTAGCCAGAAGGAAGACGGGGCTGAGAAGTTGTAAGGTTATCTAATGATTTGGAGGCTTCATCCATATAAGGACAAAGGTGAATGGGATGATTCCCTTCACATAACCTACAGGGAAATTTGACTTAACCCTTTTTCACATGGGCCTTATTATCACTAGTTGAGGGTTCGTCACCAGCATGATCTCGAGAGGTTGATGACAAAGGCTGATGTGAGCTAGTGGACCACACTTCTATTATCTTGGGAATACCAGGACAATCTCTAAGAAGGTGGTCACCCTTACATATATTGCAAGGGAATTTGACTTTACAGGATAGAGTGGAAGGTATTTCAACATCAGTTTCATCAGTAGCGATGGTTGCTTGGTTTCCCCCTTGCTTATTTTTCTTCTTCTTATTCTTCTTCTTCTTAGCCTACTGGTTACTAAAATATATAATTTCACCAGGCGAAGAGGAAGAACGGGGTGAAGAAACAAGCAAAGAAGGTGAGGGGTCAACTTTAGGATCAACATGAGATTGACATTGTTCAGGTGAAGGCGAACTTGGTTGAGAAGCAGCTTGGAAATTTGGAGCCATGGGGGTTGAAGATAACCAAAGTGGTAAACCAACAGTTAATCCAAGGAGGGACAACATTGCTATATATGGAGCACCAAAATTTCCAAAAGAAGGAAAAGGGCTAGGATTCCCATGTGAGGGGATTCCCTGATTGTTAAACTCATGAATTGTTGCCATTGGTCTCAACCTAAGATCTGCTAATGAGTTGTGCACGGGTAAGATGTTATTCCATGGGTAGTAAATTTTAGAAATTAAACACAAAATAAATCAAAAAGAGTGAACTAGGCATAAAGGGTTATTCGGTATCCGTGAAATATAATATACACCTTAGTAAATAACTTTACCAAGGATTTAACGTACAACATCCAATCTTCCCGAATTATGTGGTTGGTGTATCACGTCTACAAGGAGGGCGACTCAGTTACCTATGGAAGGCTTGCGACCTGATGGTGCCTCCCAAAATATACACAAAAATACGTGGGAGTCCAGTCTGTATTAGTGTTGTCTAATGTGCAACCGTTCGATGAGAGTCCCCAAATATACTTATCATATATCAATATACTTCCATACGTGGGACACGATATCACCACCGGATTGTAACAGAGACTGTTAGCGATAGCTCCTACGTTTAACGACACCGGAACACGTCTCTAGCCTAGACCTCTAAATCTTTGCGTTAAGTTCAAATGCTCCTTAGGTTAATTGGAGTTCATTTTAAGTTGATTTTGATTAAAGTTTCAGTTTCAAGACTCAAACCAATGTCACCTGAATACTTATAATGAAACTAGCTTGAGAAAATTATTCTTTCAATTCAATGAATGCTACTAGTTTAGGGAAGAGTTTCAAACATGAATGTAAGAATGCTAAAACAAAGATTTTCCTAACCAGATCACTTTCACTATCCCAATTCAAGTCACAACTTTCAAATATGCAAATTTTGCAATGTAATCTATGCAAAATTTCTTTTTTCCAAAAACTATGCAACTGTAATCTATGCACAATTTCCTTTTTTTTCTTTTTGATGAATGAGAATGCATTCAATGCACTTTATGAAGAAATGAGAATCTACTTAATGCACCTTCCAATGAATGAGAATGCACTCAATGGAACTTTTATCTTTCAATCATTAAACAATGTAATCTGAGTTCAATGATAGATCTCGAAAACGACTTTTCAATGTAATCTGATCTAATTCACTTTAACGAAAAGTAAACTTTTAGATGAAAAATAAATGAATGCAAGAACTCAATTTATTTTATGGAATGCAAATGATGCTTAATGATCAACAAAACAACAATCTTCCAAACATACAAGCAACAAACAGTGATTTAATGGATTCAAAGAATCAAAGATTCAACCAAAATTTCACTTTTACCACTTCAATTATGGGATGGACTTTTGCACACCACAAAGAAACTAATAAAAAAAAAAAAAAAAAATTGATACACATCGAGCAAGAGGATGACCTTAGAGATCAGGACACACTAGGCCTTTAAACAAAAACCCCAAAAATCCTCAAATTTAAGGATCAGTGCTACTTTACATAGAAAAATTGTGCTGACAAGGTATTCAACGCTACTTTAGACCCCCAAACGCGCACTGGTAACACCACTCTGCATGCCAAAAACAGTGTTGGTTTACGAAATTGTACCAGTGTGAGGTGACAGTGGAAGACAGGATTTTTAGCATGACTGTACTTATAAATATCTACGTTGGCAACACGACTGTGTCTGAAAAAATACGGGTTGGTCGAGGAATGCTTAGGAAAATAAATCTAAACAAAAATAGAAACCTAGACCTGACACTCTAAACCAAAAATCAAACATATGCAAACTTATAGAGACCTAAGCAAGCTTAGATTTTAGTAATCGGTCAAACTTATCCAAGATCAACTCGGGGAAGGAGGAAAAAAAGGCTAAAGCTCCCCAGCAGAGTCGCCAATTTTGTTGTCAAGATAATTCCCCTCTACGGATAGAGGTGATCTCTCTAGCCCTAGAGTGGGTCTAGCAACATGAGATTCTTTCTAACGCAAATCTCTCTTAATTAATGTTTACAATGCGATGAGGAAAGAGACATAAATAATTTTTTTCCAAATGCTACTCTTGAATCTGTTAATGGTGACCTCGATCCACGATCCTTGTATGCATGCTTCCTACTACGAATGGTGTGTGAATACTTGTGGATGATCAAGAGATAACATAAAACGTGATACAATACATAATAAACATAAACACTAGCTATCTAGCAGATCAAGGAGTACGAGAATATTTGCATAAACATGTAGAAAAATATAGAAAGCAAACCTCGCATGTTATTATTGATAAATTAGAAAATGAGAGCTTACAACCCACGCCTTGATATTGGAGGCATCCTTAAGTGAAAATCAGAGTCCTTCACAGAAGCTTAAAAATCATTCCTTCTCCCGAGTACTTAGGCTTTATCATGAAGCTAGCATGCAAAGGGATGAGAGTTCAGACGAGTTTGACAATGATCAACCAAGCTCTAAACTTGGGGGAATGAGGGATGTGAATTAATAGCAAGGGAGAAGAGGTTGGGAGCCCATGAAAGGAGGAGGAAGGTCCACTTTCTAAGGGATGATCCCCCATGGACGAGATCACGGCTCTAAAATGAGAGAGCTTGTCCTTATCATCATTGTTCAACAACCAACTCATCGCCCTTGAGATTTTAGAGGTCGAAGCTTATCCTCCATTTGAGGAAGCACTGCTAGAAAGGGGATCAACGCGATTTTCCAAGAATTTAGGGCGCTAACAGCGCTGGGCCAGAATTTTGAAAAGGACATCAGTACAATCATGGCACCAGGAAGAGCGGTCATTAGAGAAATTTTGAAGTCTAAAATGGGCCTCCTAAGAAAAATGTACAACCAAAATAAAATTTATAAGAACTAATATGATTCAAGAGGATGATGTCAACCATGGGGGATGATTCACCATTTTTGGGGTAAAAAATTAAAAGATTCAAAAATAATAAAATAATAAAACTATTTTTTCAACTTATCTCCCTAATATTTTACTCAAATTTCGAGTGAGAGTAATCGTTGGATGTAAAATTTAATTCCTCATTCAAGGAGTACCCATGTTGCATACTTTTGATGAACTCTGCTACATGAAAAATGATAAATACATGAAAAAATGTGATTGCAATCATGTTTTTTCATGTATTTCTCATTTTTCATGTAGCAGGGTCCATCGAAAGTATTGAGTATGTGTACTCCTTGTATGAGCAATCAAATTTTGCATCCAACAAGTGTTCCTGCTTGAAACTTGAGTAAACTTATAGGGAGATAAGTTAAAAATTTGAGTTGAAAAAGTAGTTTTTCCTTTTTTCCCTCTAAAATTTGACGATGTGATCTAATATTATTCTATTATTTCCACTATTATTTTATAATTTCCTTAGGAGGCCCATTTTAAACCTCAAAATTCCCCTAATGGACCGAAGAAGCTAGGAAAATGACTAGGTTTCTTCAGTAATATTTCAAGGCAGTCTTATTTAGATCTTTAAGGGGATATGTTAATATATTTCTTGATGGCGTAAACATGGCACAGGATCTGTCACGGGGCATTTTAGGATCAGGGACGGGAAAATGAGCATGATGAAAAATTAATGTGTAACAATGAGGCATGATGTAGAAGCTCCTTATAGAGTTGATCGAGCATGATCTGGATAAGACATGGATACATGATGATGACAAAGAATCCCAAATACATATATATGGGACTATGTGTTCTCCATTCATTTGAGACATCACAAATGTTCGAGACAAGTTGAGGCTTGTGATTTTCACCTCTGTGAAAAGGAGGATGGTTATAGTATCCATGTAACCTCCATGAGAGGGAGGATGATTATAGTATCCATGCACATTTGACACCTCCATGAGAGGGAGGATGGTTTTGGTATCTTGTTGTTATTGGTATCTTGCTACGATTTACATGACTATGTATGTTCTAACATAACACTTGATTTGATGTCATGTAGGTACAAGAAACTTCAGATACCAGATGAGAGCAACGTTGATCGAGGACACTGAGCCAACTCTTCCCCTCTGTTTGAGCTCCTAGGAAGAGGAATTGAGATAGAGGGCTCCTGGGGTTGAGGGAAATCTAGACAATAGTCATATTCCCTATATGTTACCCAGGGTTTGAATTTTGCTCCCATATCCACATAGGGTCGTAGAATGTTGCTCCCTTATTTGGTCTATTTAGAGTATACCCTATTTGACATCATACCTACAAGCTGGGTCAGATCGTCAGGAATACCGCTCCTCATTTGGCCAATGATTTGATATTGTACTTTGGGTGTACAACCCAAGTGGATTGTGATGCAAGTGTTCTACCACATGACTATTCAGGGTCATCGATGGGAAGATCAGTAGGAAATAGGATGAGTTGTGATAACTCTATGCGGTTCTCGGTTGATAGTGCGCTCCCCGATGTAATCCCAGGGTCGAGATAGGCTCCCCTGCATGACTGGATATCCTATTGCTATATATGGGGTTGTAGAGGTATAACTCCCCCATGAGATTTTGGGTCGAGATGTGCTCCCCGATGCGGTTACAAGTTGAGATGTACTCCCTATTGATATGCTCTCCGATGATGATATTCTAGGTAATCGCCCAATGGAAAAGACTCCAAAATTATAATCTGGTGAATGAAGGGTGGTAGACCAAGCTCCCCTCCAGTGAAAAATTATTCTTCTAGATCTGTGAATGTTCAGCATAACAATCAAGAGATAAGCATAAATAAACATGAAAGAGTACATTGATCATTTATAATAAGAAAGTTTCACAACATGACGACTACATGACAGAGATGTTTAGTGACGACTCGTGATGATACATGAATATCAAAATGGAATATTAATCAATGAACATATATCAACAGATTGAGTTGAGTCTTTATGTCTCCATGATGCAGAGTACTACAAGTAGAGATTGCAAAGAGGAATTCTTCCTAGTTGAGAGGGAGTGTTAATTTTTCCAACTAAGGTAAAATTCCATAGTGGAAAGCTCATATGATTTATCTAATACTTTAATTAGATTCCTCTTTTTGAGAGGATCAAAATCGACCTATATATCACCCCAATCAGTTATGCAGAAGTTAATTTATGAATTAATTTAATATTTTATGGGTCGGCCTAACTGCATGTTAATTCGGACAAGGCCCCAAGTAGTCTCTCACAAAGTTATAAATAGAGGCGACCTCAAGATCATTTATACACTTTCTTAAGCGATATATGATTTGGATCCATAATTTTATTTTGTCTATGTTTATGTTTAGACTTGCATAGGTATGTCAAAAGGAGCTCGTGCAGTGGCGCATAGTGGATCGAGGTCAGAGAGTGATGCACATTTCAGATCAAAGTCTATGGAGGCAGAGCCACGGGTAGTGAATGTTGAGGTAGCGGTCGAGCTGAGGAAAATACATGGGCTGGGATTTTTGAGGTCGCGGCTCAGCTGGTAAAGCCACTGGCAGGATGACTTCAAAGTGAAACCAGGGTTCTAAGGTATTCAGACCCTTAGCCGTGAGCACAGAACGTTGAGATAGCGGCTCAGAGTCCTTCAGCCATGGGCTGAGCGAGTTAAGAATGCAACCAAGAAACTTTCTAGGTAGATTATATTTGTTTCATCTTCAGTTGATTGTGTAGCGCTTCCAATCATCAGTCAGTTAGTCACAACTGCATCAAAGTTTCATTGACAGCCTCCTGGATTTAGATCCAGGACTTTAGAGTTGAGATCACTTGGTGATATTTAAGATCCAAGTTTTGGTATTTTAGCTTTTTAGATCTATTGATCAGATCTATTTATTTATGTCGTAGATGTATCTTTAATCCTCATTCAGTATCAGTATTGTTCATCAGTTTGCTACAACCATTTTCAGTGCATTTCAGTTTTCAGATTCAGTTTCCTTCATGCAAAAGTATGGGTATGGTTTTAGTGCTTGTATGCTATTTTTTGTGTGCATGGTAATGATATGTACTCATGGATAATTGTACTCTTGTTGCTTAACCATTAAATAAATATCTAAGAAGAAGAATTTCCAAGGGTTTTCCCCGTAGTGGGTTTTTCCCTGGTCTCACACCAATCCGGGTGTATCTATGTGTTCGTGCTTCTCTTCCTTTGATATTTTATTTTTCCATTACTTAGATGATGATGGTGGTGGTGGTGGTGGTGTTCTTTTTGCATAGTTTCATTTTCTGATGGTTAATGATATATATATGTACAATGATAAAATTATTTTGGGTGAATTAACATGTTGGTGAAGAAATGTAACTATCAAAGTAAAGAACAATGTTGCTTTATGAAAAATTAACAACACTAGTAGGTCCTAGGGTTGAAATTAACCCAGTACTAGTAACAAGAACTAATCTAGAAATGTTAGTCCAATTGGGGGAGGAGGCTTGAAACACCAATGTTGCATTGTTCAAAACTATTCAACAGTTGAAAAATGAAATGGTGCGTTTGAGAGATGATAATTGCAGATTGATGCAGGAACATGAGAGGATCATGAAGATCTTTTCTAACCGATAGAACAATAGGCATCCTAATCCAATCCCTGACCATGGAAACAGAGTTGGGAATCAAAGACTGTGTGAGGATAATTCAGAATCGGGTGGAGTCCAAGAAAATAATGAGGAGGAATCTGATAATTTTTTTGGACATAAAGGAAAAAAAAGACCAAAATTTGAATTTCAAGGAGAATCGATAAAATTAAACCTCCAATGTTTGACGGAGAGCAAGAAGAAGTTGTTGAGGCTTGTCTTATTAACATGAATAACTATTTCTAGATCTATGATTATGACAATAATTTGAAGGCTCGGTTAGCAATATACCAACTACAAGGTAGAGCCACCTTATAATGGGGAGTAATGAAGAGAGTACGAAAAATTGATGAACAATAAGTCACTTCGGAATAATTTCATAAACATTTTAAAGATAAATATCTGACTGTACGATTTTACGATGAAAAATCCATAGAGTTTCATGATTTGAAACTAGGTAAAATCACTATGGATGAGTTCATAATGAAATTTACCTCATTACTAATGTATTTCCCTTATTTCCCTCATTAATATTTTACATGTGTTTATGAAGGAACGATTGGAGTTCGAAGACCCCAAAACCATAGACGAAGTTATTATAAAAGCTCGAATATGCTTTCAGTAAATGAAACAAAAAGGGGACCACATTAAAAATTGGACCGAAAAGAAGGGACAAAAGAAGGCCCAAGGTGGTAACAGTTTTAAATCCTCGAATTTTAAAAGTTTTTATAAAAATCCATAGAACAAAAATACTGGAAAAAATCAGCAAAGATTTAAATCACAGAATGAGATGAAACCTAATGAACCAACAAATAAATCTAAATTTTAAGTAGCAACCAGACCCCCATTACAGTGTTGGGGATGCAGAGAACAACATTATGTTAAAAATTTCCCTTATCATAAGGGAACAACGCAAGTAGCCCATATTCAGGAAGCATCCATGGTAGGAGAGGCCGCAAGAGGTCTGCCTAGAATTAATGCAACATTGGATGATCATCAAGCATAATACCAGCCAACCATGGTTGAGTCGAAGGTAAGATTTCTAACCATGATGTGTCTATTTTGATAGATCCAGGGGCTAGTCTAAGCTACATTAGTCTCAAAATATTGGAAAAGTTTCATTTCCAATCAGTTAAATTAAAAAAGGCATGGCTAGTCTAGTTGGCCATGGGAGCTAAACGAAGGGTGATTTCTAAAAAGGATAATTTTCCTTTGGTACTGGAAGATCAGTTAATAACTGAAAATTTAAATTTTTTACCGTTAGGATCTTATGATCTTTTGATCGGCATGGACTGGCTAGAAAATAATTTGTCTCTTATAAATTGTAAGGACAAAACCATTAGTTATTTAGATGAAGATGGGGTGAGGCAGGAAGTGTAGGGGGTGAAGAGACCTATGAAATTAAGACCCATTACTGCCTCACAATTGGAAAAATGTGTCAGAAAAGGATGTTGGATATACGATGTGCAAGTGGGGTATACAAACTCTAAATAGAAATCTACTACTTTGGAGAACATGCATATTGTGCAAGATTTTGTTGATTTTTTTCCTAAGGACATTCCAGGATTGCACCCCAAAAGAGACATAGAATTTACTATTGAACTTATTTCCGGAGAAGCTCATGTATCTAGAGCACCTTATCGTATCTGTTTTACTGAGTTAATGGAACTTAAGTTGCAACTACAAGAGTTGTTGGATACGAAATATATATGCCCAAGTGTGTCACCTTGGGGATCTCCGCTACTTTTTGTCAGGAAGAAAGATGGCACTTCGAGATTGTGTATTGACTACCAGCAGTTAAATAAACTGATTTTCAAAAATAAATATCCCTACCCCGCATTGGCGATTTGTTTGATCAAGTTTAAGGGATTATTGTATTTTCTAAAATTTATTTACGATATGGATACCATCAGATCATAATTAAGGAGGAGGATATATTCAAAACAAATTTCAGAACTAGTTATGGGAATTACGAATTTGTAGTTCTTCCCTTTGGATTAACCAATGCTCCCACAACGTTAATGTGCCTCATGAACTGTGTGTTTCAGAAATATTTAGATAAATTTGTGCTTATTTTTATAGATGATATTCTTGTTTATTCAAAAAACATGGTGTAACATAAAGAACATTTGAGAATCATATTGCAAACCTTGAGGGAGAAACAACTTTATGCGAAATTTAGTAAGTGTGATTTTTTTAAGGATAAAATTCAATACCTCAGTCATGTTATCACTAAGGATGGGATATCTCTACACCCATAAAAGATTAAAACTATAATGGAGTGGCCGGTAGCTAAGAATGTGACATATATTACATCCTTCATGGGACTAGCAGGATACTATAGGAAATTTATTGAAGGATTCTCAAAGGTGGATTACCATATTACTTCCTTGCAAAAAAAAGCGAAAACCTTCAAATGGACAAAAAAATGTCAGAATAGTTTTGATCAATTAAAACAATTACTTACCACCACCCCTATCTTAAAAATTGTTGACTCAGATAAGGAATTTACTGTTTGTACAAATGCTTGTAAGGAAGACGTTGGAGGAGTTTTGATGTAGGAGGGAAATGTTTTGGCTTATGAATCTCGAAAGTTGTGAGCAGAAATATTCAACTTATGATTTATATTTATCAGTTGTAATCCATGCCTTAAACATTTAGAAAGGCATTACTTCATAAAATATATATATATATATATATATATATATATATATATATATATATATATATATATATATATATATATAAATAAATAAATAAATTGTTGACAGATCACAGTATAACAAATTACTTCATGCAATCTAGTTTAAATGCTCGATGGGCACGTTGGGTTTCTTTTCTAAGTGAATTTGATTTTGAAATCAAACACTTAAAAGGAAGGGAAAATCGGGTGGTAGATGCCTTAAGCAGAAAAATGCATTGTGTGTATGAAATATTATTTAGCGAGGTAGAAACAATTTTCAAAGAATAGATTAAATAGGGTTCTAAGAAAGACATGGAATATCAGTTCCTATGGCAACAAGCCAAAGACCCAAACAACAATGAAAGCCAACTTGGATATGTTGTAAATTTAGAAATTTTTTTAATGTATCGAAGTCGAATATATGTACCTAATCAAATCAGCATTAAAAAAAAATTGAATGACTACCACAAAAGCTCGTATGCAACCCATTCGAGTTATCATAAGATGGTCATTTTCTTAAGGAAATAGTACTTTTGGCCAGGTATGAAAAGAGAAGCAGTTGAATATCTAGCTAAGTGCCTAGAATGTCTGCATGTGAAGGCAGAAAACCAGCACCCGGCTGGATTACTCCACCCATTTCCCATTCCCAAGTGGAAATGGGAAACTAGCACACTTGATTTCATCATTGGTCTACCCAGGACCAAGAAACAAAATGATTCAATAATGGTAGTTGTAGATAAGTTGAGCAAGTCATCACATTTTATTCCGGTGAAATCTACTTATAAAGTAGTGTATATATCTAATATATTCATGAAAGAAATATTAAGATTGCATGGATTACACAAGGTAGTAATATCTAATAGAGATTCCAATTTTACACCCACCTTTTGGAAGACTATGTTTGAAGGATTAGGTACGAAAATACAATTTAGTATTAAATACCACCCTCAAACCGACTGGAAGATTGAACGAGTAAATCAAGTACATGAAGATATGTTGAGGATGTACGTAATGCAACAACCAACTAAGTGGGAATATTACATTCACTTAGTGGAATTTTCCTATAATAACAGTAACCATACTTCCATAGAAAAGAGCCAATTCGAAGTATTGTATGGACGCAAGTGTAAAACACCTGTTAATTGGAATGGTCCTGAAGAAAAATTAATGTTAGTGACTGACATGCTATAAGAGATGGAGGAAGAAGTAAGAAAAGTGAGAGAAAATTTGAAAGCTGCCAAATATTGACAAAAAATGAATGTCGATAAAAAAAGAAGCTATTGAGAATTTCAGGCGGGAGACCACGCGTATGTAAGGGTGAAACCTAAGAAAATTACTCTATGCCTGGGAAGTTATACCAAGCTAGCTCCCTGATTTTGTGGTCCCTTTGAGATTTTGGATCAAATTTGACCTGTGGCATATCAATTAGCCTTACCTAGTCAGGTACGTGTTCATAACGTGTTTGATGTCTCACTACTAAAAAAATACATTATGATCCTAGACATATTATTAACTGGAAAGAAATACAGGTAAGTTATTTATGAAATGCATAGCTATATGTGTGTGTGTGTGTGTGTTATGGATATTGGTAAGAAAAGACTAACATTGTTTAATGGATGTGGGTATAGGTCAAACTAGACGGAGAGTTTTTGGTCAAACCTCTACACATCCTAGATCATAAAGAAGTAATGTCACAGAAACAAGTTATCACCCAGGCTAAAGTGTAGTGGAGGCAATTTATCACAGAAGAGGCTACCTGGAAATATGGCCAACTCATAAAGGAAGTGTATCCCAGTCTATTTGACGTCTAAACACCAGGGCGATGTTTCCCTTAAGGGGGGAAGTATGTAATGTCCCCTCGTAATTTTGTAAATATTAAATCACTGCAGTTAAAAAAAAAACATCTTGATAGTGTAGGTTTTAACGCTACACAAAAATTATCTGAAAATGAATCCTAAATGATAGAAAATAAATAATGGAGAGAGCATAAAACTTAAAACAGATATACACAAAGATTTTTCCCCTAGATCCAAAAACTGAGACTACCAGCTTGATTTTTCATTATATTCCTTTTAGTGTTACAACGCACATATATATACATACAGAAGCATTCATAAATCCCAATCCATTAACCCTAGATTAGAACATAATAATAGTTCCCTTGACCGAATCTACAAAATACCAGGGGCCCAAAACCATGTTCAAACCCATGCACAAAACCATAGGCAGGTTCACCCACCAAAAAATAGGGTCCAAAAAAAATTTCCCGGGGCACTGCCTCGAACCTCGCACAAGGGGCTTCCCACCCACTGTGAACTCCTAGACAGGGGGGTATGCCACCCCCCCACTACGCTCGGCACACGAACAGGGGGGTTATCGCCCCCCCTCTTACCGCCCAACTACGCCCGGCACAACGAACAAGGGGGGCTTACACCCCCCCTGTGACCCCCCTGCACGTGTGACTAATAGTGGAAAGAATATAACACATACCCAACACACCTAAGGCTTATTCAAATTCCAAATCCATTGTTTCCGTTGCGCCTCCTCCTTCTCAGAATCAGAATTAATCCTGGTAAAACCTCAGAGGTAAATGTTGTTCAGTCTACCACGGCAAACAAATCCTTGAAGGATACGAAAAAGAGTAAAGGCAAGTCTAAATCCGAGAACCCTAAACATGATTCAAAGAAGTCTTTTGTTGGTGATTCTTCATCATGTAAGCCCAAATATCTTTGTCTAATATGTGATGACGATTATTACACGAAGGATTTTCCTTGTTTCCTCGTCATTCCAAAGTTGTTCGTCTTCTGAAGGGAAAACTTGAGACTCCGAAAGTTTTGAAAGAACCGTTCCCTTCCCAGCAGACGCAAATGGTAGACCGGGCTCAATCATCTGGTGCTCTCAGGTGTTCACGGCTGGAACGCAATCCATTGCCATCACCATGAGAACGAAATATTATCCCAATCCATCCAAGGCTCTTGTGGAAGCGAAAGTCCCAGATCACTCTTCCTCTTCCATGCCACCTACCTCTGGTCCTCTCCAGATTAAGCGACCGAGTAATGACTCCATTATCCGACCACCCCCAAAGGTTGTTCTTCAAAAATCGTTTTACAATCTGAATTTGAGAGAAGCACAACACTACAATATTGTAGAAGATCTGGCTCAGGCGCCTTCAGCGATGTCGGCTTTGGAGGTCCTTCAGTCGTGCTCATCACAATGGAAGGCATTACTCACTTCAATTAGAGGGATTAATCCTTCAGATTATAATCTAATTATCTTTGATCTCTAGAATTTCATTCCTCGCCTCCCATCTCAGGTAGATTTTCTAATTCAACTTACCATTATGAGAAATACTATTCATCAGACTGTCATTGATGAAGGTGCTTCAACCTGCATCATGTCTGTCGCATGCTAGAAAGACATCGGCTCTCCCCCATTCAGTCATTCCCCAAACACCTTAGAAGCTTTCGATGGTCAAGGTTCTCGGTCATACGAAATTATCAGGGCATTGCCCATCCTATTAGAGGGGGAAATGGTGAATATGGAAGTTGAAGTGGTAGATGCCAACTTGAACTATAATCTCCTTCTTGGACGTAGTTGGACAAAAACTATGGTTTGAGTGGTCTCCACTCTCTTTCGTCTCCTCCATTTCCCTCATAAAGGGAAGATAGTGATTATGGCTTAGTTATATTTTTTCCCCTCTGAGTCTACACCAGGCAACATTCTGTATGTTGGGAAGGTCGTTACTCCTTATGAGAACACTGGGTTGGATCTTTTCAAATACTCATCTCCTGTGGGAGTTTTTCCACTTCCGCCTCTGAATGTCGCCTCCGTCAATATGATTTTGACTGGTCACAATCCATGGATTGTTCCCAATCTCGACTAGATCAAGAGTTTTGGCGATGCTACGCCTCTTAGCCCAACTGAGAAGACGTATCAAGATATCCTCATAGCTTTCGAGGCTACATCTAAGACCAATACTCATTTGGTTTCATCCCTAGACAATTATGCACAGTCTCCCTGGTTTGGTTCTTGGGACTCTGATGAACCCTTGAATGAGACTTTCCCCACTGACGAGAGTATCATGGAGGTCATTTCTCTCGAAGAAACTCCATGAGATCATCATTAGTGATAGTTGAAGAAAAATTTGAATAGAAAGAAGATGGACTATACCTTTCTGGCCACCTTCTTTCCCGAACTAATCTTCTCACAACTAGAGTTTGTGGCTTTTCCTCTTTTGAATCATATTCTGTTGTAGAGTCTGATTCATCCTCCTTTAGCTCAAACTCTATCTTCTCAGGTTCCTTTGGTAAGACTTCATGTTTAACAACATCTTTCACCACTCTAAACACCACATCTCAGTTGTACACAACCTTCCTTGTTTCTAGGTTCCAAATCTTGTAACCTTTTAAACCATCCTTATACCCAATAAAGATGCACCTTTCAGATTTATTATCCAAATTGGTCCTTTTCTCCTTTGGAACATGTACATATGCATCACATCCAAATACCCTCAGATTTGAAAGAGAGGGCTTCTTACTAGTCCATACCTCATGTGGAGTCTTATCCTCCAACGCCAATGAAGGTGATATGTTAACTAGGTAACATGCAGTCTCCATTGTCTCTGCCCAGAATTCTTGTCCTAACTCGATACCACTGAGAATGCTTCTTGACTTTTCCATCAGCATTCTATTCATTCTTTTTGCAACTCCATTTTTTTGAGGTGTGTATGGAGTAGTCTTCTGACGTGCTATACCAAAATTCTTAGATAACTCTTCAAATTCCTTATTGCAGAACTCTCCACCATTATATGTACTCAGTACATTTATCTTATTATTTGTATGGTTTTCCACCAGAGCCTTGAATTCTTTAAATCTGTCAAAGACTTCATATTATTCCTCAAGAAATATATCCATGTATTCCTTGAGAAGTCATTTATGAATGAAACATATTACACAGACTTCCCCATTGATGGAACTGACACAGGTCCAAACACATCACTATGCACAAGCTCTAATATCTTGTTTGTCCTCTTAACACCAGAAGGAAAACTCACCTGATTCTACTTCACATATACACAATGTTGAAAGAAATATAAATCCAAAGATAAATTAGACATACCTTCTACCATACCATTACCATGCAGTATCTGAAGGCCCTTCTCTCTAATATGTCCAAGCCTTTGATGCCATAGCATGGTCTTTTCTCCAAAGACCGCTAGGCTTTCCGCTCCACTTTCAGGAACCACAAAACTGTTGCACCCAACGATAATAGTGATACCCTGAAGCTTGTACAAAAATCCAATCCGAACTCTAGACATTAATACCAGTGCTCCCTGAACCATCTCGCAGGTATTTTTCTCGAACATTGTTTTTACACCTGCATCATCCATCTTGCTTACAAAAATCAGATTTCTAGACAATGCAAGAATATGCTTAACACCAGGAATTGTTCTAATCCTGCCACCTTGTAGCTTCAGCTTGAATTTTCCTATCATCCCCTAAGAAGATATCAACACCATCATACTTCTCATACTCACAGAACCACTCCCTATGGGGAGTGAAGTGAAAGGATGCACCTGATTAAATCAACCATGCCTCATGATCTACATGTGTATTTGAAAAAGAAGACAAATACACATCCCCACCTTCATCTGAGGTGGTTTTTTCCTCTGCAGAAGGAGCATCATTAGATTCCTTTCCTTTCTCAGGAGCTTTAGATATGCAGTCCTTTTTTTAGTGCCCTTCCTTTCCACATTTCTAGCACACCTTTACAAGCTTTCCTAGAGATTTAGATCTCCCACCCGAAAACTTATTTTTGTTAATGTTCGGGGACCTTCATCATACAGATAATGCATCTCCATTCTGTCCCTCCATATTTCTCTGTCTCATTTCCTCCAACAGCAAGGCTGAGACAATTTCATCAAAATTCAAGGTAGTTGTATTGCTACCTATTGCAATAACTAGATTGTCCCACGAATCTGGTAGAGAACACAACAAACTAATGCACTTATCTTCATCTGATATTTTAATATCAATAGATGACAACTGACTTACCATGGTAATGAAGGATTTCAAATGCTCTGTCACTGAATCTCCATCCTTCATCCTCGGATTCTAGAGCTTTTTCCGCAGGAACAATTTATTCACCAGAGACTTAGATTGGTATAAAGTCCCTAAATTGACCCACAAATTCTTCTTCGTAGCGTCCCCAGATACATTTAATAATACCGAATTTGAGATACACAATCATATTGTGCTCTTTGCCTTCTGATCCAACTTCGCCCAGTCTCCATCTGACATTTACATTGGTTTAGTACCTGGATCTACCTCGATCCACTGATCTTTATGCACCAACAGATCCTCCATATTGAACTTACACAACACAAAAATCTAACCATTAAATTTCTTGATCTCTATCTTTCCATTGCTCACAATCTTCTTTCACCACAAGAATCGATTCTGCAGATCTCCCTGTTGTGTAACCAGCTCCAAAAATAGAAGAAAAGAGATATGAATGCCTTAGAAATAAGCCACTTCGAGGGGGCAACCTCCAATACATTACATAAATGAACAATTCTTGGATGATACAAATGAACAAAACCTCCTTCTATATATAGAAGTCCATGGGGCCACAATATAATCCTAGTGGGGCCATAATGTAATCCTAGCCGACCTAACAATAATAATTTAAGGGCACAATAATAACAATATGGGGGTTACAGGGGTACAACAATAACAATAAGTGTGGCTACACTAACATAATAAGGGACTACACTATTAATATAGGGACTTAACATGCCCCTCTCCTTCAAACAAGTGTTGTCCTCAACGCTTGATTATTTCTTGATGCTTCTGTATAAAATTCTCATCCTCCCATGTGGAATCTTTTACAGGAAAGTTATTCCACTTGCTGAGATACTCTGAAATTGATTGTACTTGTCGATTTATTGTTTTTGTGACCACTTCAGAACTTCTTTCGATGTAATGTTGATATTCCTGTTGTGTCATTAGATTCTGCACCAAAGTTAGGTTATCCTTTGAGAGTTGGAGAACATGTTGTTGATGCTCGATGTCATCTTCCACTAATTTATCATCCATATTAGCTATTATTTTATCCTTCAAACCATCCAACTTAGCCTCCATTTCTTCTTTTAAACCATCTATGTCAGCTTCGGTTGCTCTTCGTAAGATTGAAATTTGTTGCACTTGGTACTGTAATTTTGATACTGCAATTCTTCCACTTCATGCATCATAGTATATATTTCTGAGGGCTTAATGGGTGTTGAATTATTTTTATGAGGCATTTCAGAACGCAATACTGAAATATATGCTCAATAGGCCCTTGGAATCACTTCAAACTGATTTTTCAAACAAGATTTATGCAATTCGGGAAAAACAATACACACCTTTTACTTGCTTTGAGGAGATCGATATTGAAATTGTATTATCTCTGTGATTGCGGATCTTCAATATCTGAAATTTAGCACTGAAGTAGCCCTATGAATTCTCTTTTCACTGCCACAGGTCTGACCTGATTTGGATTCTCCAAGACAAAGTTGTGTCCAATCTCCCACAATGACCTAATTATGGACTCGTTCAGTAGAGCGAACTTGTACGACTTGCCACGTGTCACTGTTTCGTCCTTTGTCTCTGAACTTGATAGCCAAGAAACTACAGTCTGTGTACTTGCGACCACTTTTTACGGCACTCCAATCCGATGCCTAGAGAGAGAGTTATTGAACTTTTCCCACGATCACCTCTTTGAGATGCAATTCAGGAGCCTGGAAAAGCACTACCTTCCACAGATCATATCTCAAAAAATATTACGAACCAAGATCTGAAATTTTTTGACCACTTTCCTCAAGATTTCAGCTTCGCACCATACAAATTTCAGGTTCTGAACCTTCGTAGAAAAACAGTTATAGCGCAAATGCCACGCTGACCTGTTTAGGAGCCTGAAAAAAGACCTAATTTCCACAGATCATATCTCCGAAAATATTACGAACCAAGCTCTGAAATTTTTAGACAATATTCCTCAGGATTTCAGCTTCTCACCCTAAAAATTTCAGCTTTTGAAACTTTGTAGAATAAAAGTTATAGCGAAAATTGCACGATGACCTGTTTGGAGCAGTGAAACCCTAGAATCCAAAGCTCTGATACCAAATGTTGTGTAACCAACTCCAAAAATAGAAGAAAAGAGATATGAACGCCTTAGAAATAAGCCACTTCGAGGGGGCAACCTCCAATACATTACATAAATGAACAATTCTTGGATGATACAAATGAACAAAACCTCCTTTCTATATATAGGAGTCCATGGGGCCATAATGTAATCCTAGTGGGCCACAATGTAATCCTAGCCGACCTAACAATAATAATTTAAGGGCACAATAATAACAATATGGGGGTTACAGGGGTACAACAATAACAATAAGTGTGGCTACACTAACATAATAAGGGACTACACTATTAATATAGGGACTTAACACTCCCATTGAACAGTTTCTACCACAGGCTCGAGCAAAAAAACTCTCTGCAGCAAAGGCGTCCCCTTGAAGTTGAAACTGCTCTGATACCAAATGTAGGTTTTAACCTTGTAAAAAAATTATCTACAAATGAATTCTTAAAGACAAAATATAAATAATAGCGAGAGCATAAAACATAAAACATATATACACAGAGATTTTTCCCCTAGATCCCAAAACCGGGACTACCAGCTTGATTTTTCATTATATTCCTTTTAGTGTTACAACACATATATATACATGTCTAAGCATTCATAAACCCCAATCCATTATCCCTGGATTAGAACATAATCTCCTAGAAGGCTAACTATAGATAAAATACATATGTGAATATATGTTGGATTTTATTTTCTAGTTGATGTTGTGTGGACAATAAAGGAGAAAAGGGATAGATAAATCTCACACCTAGGTGGTTATTCAGTTATTGGGTGAGGTTGTTACCTACCTAAACTCCTCAATGGAAATAAAATAATTTCCAAAAAAAGGCCAAAGGGGTATTGAGAACCTGAGGTTGGAGGAAAAGAAAAAGAAAGAAATCATTAGAAAGAATTAGAACTCTATAGTTGGTTGGCCAGTGGAGTCTAGTTGGAGTTGGTAAGCTCAGAAAATTTAACTGTGGATAAGTTTTGTTATGATCAGATAGCTTGGATAACCACTTGGTGTGTGAAGGAGGCTCGGGGAGAGGTGCATTTATGTGAACTGACCTCAAGGTTGGGTGGGGAAATTTTTTCTAGGTGGTTGTGTTCCACTAGTTCACAAGAAGAATTCAGATAAGTATAGTATACATGCTTTAAATAAGAAACTAATTTTTGTATCAAGAGTTAATTCTAATGGTAGTACCATAAAGTAATTTATCAAAAGAAAAACTATCAAATAGGAATTTTTTTGTCCATGATTCTGTCGTGGAAAATAATTTAGAATAGTACCAAGAACCGTAAGAACTATACATGTTGATGAATAACATGGTTTTTCCAAGAGGTAGGTTTAGTCTCCCCACCACTTGCTGGAGATCAACAACAGGTAGAAAGTCCTTGATTGTCAGAGGAAACTGATGAAATAATGTGAGTTATGTAAAGAAAGGTCAATTAACAAGAAAATAGATTTGAAAACAAATTAATAAGCAGACACCGACCTCGTGGGCAAAGAGGAACAACACAAGCATTAATTATTGTAATTTTAATTTTATTTTATTCTCTAGAAAGAAGAACCATAGCTAGTCTCAACAACAGTATAATCATCATGAATTCGTAAATCAATGATGTAAAAATTAATCATTCCAAACTCATAGAACAATGATATAAATACTGGGGTGTATGATAAATCGAAATAAAACAAGTTGCAACATATGAGTACATAGAGAAATCAAATATATCATGATAAAATTCATAAACAAAACAATATCAAATTCATAACACCATTAAATGTAACACGGTCACATTCCTGTATAGGCATTCTGCTTAAACTCACAAGAGTAACCAAATAACCAAAAAAAATTGCACGAAGAGAACTGGAGCGTATTCAGGTAGTGGAGCAAGGGAAAATTAAAAGAATGCATTCGGTTCTAGAGGGTTTGAAAAATGAATGTCAACCCATAAATATATATTACCAAATCTTCTTATGTAGGAAAATTGTACACTACACAGTGACCAACAAGAATAAACTTGTAACCTCGAAAGGCATATGAAGTGCATAGTGGAAAATGTATACTAGACTCATAACCCCGAAGGGTGTGATATGAATTACACACTCACAATTATGGATCTGACCCATAAATCTTGAATATTATACAATATGTATAATAGGGAAAATGTTCCCTTCACTAGAAAAATAAGGGGTTTTTCCCCTCACAGTATGAAAGTACTGAGAATCAAGAGAGGGTTTGGGCACCTGTTCAAATAGTAAAAACTGATTACATTTGGCATAGGAAACCAACCAAAAAAGAAACACAAACGCTGGTCCTAAAGAAAGATTAGTAACACAATACATGTACAATGGAAAATAAGAGAGTATAATGTATTAGACTAGTGAGAATAAATGAAGTAAAACAAATTAAAAAAGCTTTCATGTAGCCCTAAATAGAGTTATGGCATTAAGAATTATGCGTGTAGCTAGGAAAATCTTTGGCTAGGCGCACAATATGGAATAAGATATAAGTTAAACATTGCTCAGAGATTTCTATAAAGTCGGAAAAATAGTCAACCTCCGCAAGGAAAAACTTTGGGGGATTTTTCACTTGCCTCTTGTTGAGGAACTTGTCGGCATTGGCAACCTGCAAACAACATAGATGAGGGAAGAGTTGCTTGACAACCTGTGGAAAACAGAAGCAAAACAAGGTCAATTCTCTGTTGAATAATGGAACCCTAGAGAAAAATATAGGTACCGTGAGTATAAAAATTCCTTTCCTGGGTGAGCCGAGAAGTGTATTAATCCAAATCCATTGGATAAAGGCCCATCAGCAGACAGAATCGAACTCAACCCTTGATGAAACCCTCTCAGAACAGCAGAGTCAAACCCCTTCCCGCATGCAAACAAATGAGACCTAGTGGAGCGGCTCGAGGAGAAAATTGTTACCTTTACTACCCTAGATGAGATATCCACTGATGATTACGTATAGAGCACAATGAGCCGTTGATTGAGAATTAGAATCCTGAGGAAAAAACGCCAAGTAGATGAGCTACTGGGCAGTTCGACAAGGTTCTCATTATAGTTGATAATAATGTATGTTATTATAATATTAAAAATTGAAATATCAATCACCACTTAATGGTATCATATATGAAACCCCTTTGAAATACTCCGCGTTGGAGACACAAAACTTCAAATCCTAGCCTTATGATATATTAAAATGTGTATGGGTTTTCAAAACAAACAATTTAAAAATGTAATATAATGTTGTAAATTTTTCTGGACAAGTCTTTATATTTATATGTTTTATGCATTAGTGTAAGTGGGTATATGACAACTCCATTCTTTCAATGCGTGTAGTATGGCCCATGCCCAATGATTCGAACTTCACCCATCATTTTCAATCTCTACAATTTCATCTTTCATAGTTAGATGTATATTTCATAGTTGCAGTAGCTATAGGAATATGAATGTAAGTTAATTGTAGATATGGTTGGGTGTTTAAGCGATAAAAAAGGTGGTATGTTTGATGTGTTGATACTTACAAAATTATGATTGATTGGTGGCGATAGTAAAAAAAAACTAAAATTCTCATTGAAGCTAACAATTTCTATAAACATCAGTATATAAGAAACAAAAATCCTCCATATTACTCTGGTATATTTGGTTGATGGTGTAACTAGAGACATATCAGCTCCTCCAATGTAATAAATGTGGTTGGTGGGATGGTAGATAAATTTGAATATTATAATTAAAATATTTTAAAGATCGGGACAGTAGGAACGCGTTGTCAATGTGTCTTAGTCTTAGAGGAAAAGATACAAGCGACTAGACACATATTAGGTAAAAATGGGCAGAAACTAATATGGTTGTTGGGAGAATTTTATAAACAAGTGCCTAGAGATATTAAAATTTAATCAAAATATATTTCTATATCTTCTTTGTACAACGCTCAACATATTTTTGGGATCTTTCCATCCAATCAATATTTTCTGGTGTCAAAAAGCTGGCCTATGTAAATGACCATTGGTTGGTGGGAAGAGAGTTTATGAAGTGATCAGATAATCTTGATTGGACATTGACTGTGGGGTCAGAAACATATTAGATTTATTTTTGCTTGATAGTGGGAAACCAATATTTCTAGAGATACAACTCCATTAATGCATGGGGGTAGTATATGTCAACCATTGGATTTTGTACTTGGTTAAATCCAACGAGGGGAATATACTCCACTCGTGCATTAATGGAGCTATAGCTCCAAAAATAATGATAGCCTTGACAATGGCGTTATCCAACCTCTATCATGGTCTACCTATTGACTTAAACACCTCAAAGATGGGATAGAATAACTTGCTCTGATTGGATGGTTCTCAACAGATGAACAGGGGTGGGTGTTGTTCCCAAATCACATATCCACATGGTCAGTCAACAAACACTTTTTTACCATATCCCCAACATGGAGGAACTCATTGACATTGTGATAGCAACCGAGAATGACTTGGCCTCCTGGAATAGGAGACTTAAACCAATGAATAATAACAAGGAAAAAATGGATATATCTCCTTAGGTAGATAATTAGGTTGTACCAAGAAATTCTTCCCCTTGCCAATGGTCCTCAGAAATAGAATGCAAGAAGTAGATAATAAGTCGATAAATGCATAGGAGGAAATTCAAAAATTCATCCTAGGGGTCGATGTATACTGGAAAGGTGTTGTAAGATTGAAGAATAGAGTTTTGGCAGGACGATGGGAGTATGCGTCCCCGAACAAGGTGCATATGAGGGAATGGTTTCAAAGGAATTGGCCCTACCTAATTGGCTAAAGTAAGCGTACTAGTGAATGATTGGTTTGGATTCCATTTCTTAAAGGAAGAAGATGCCATCAAGATATTGGATCTGCCATGGGTGAAAGTGTAGGAATTTACAGGGTAAGTTCCTTAGATAAAAAACCAAAGGTCGCCGCTCACAAACATATCACAAATAGGTACACCAGTATATCACGTGGTTAAAACCCTCGAAGTGGGAAACAGTGCATGGCCTAAGCCAACACGGCCACTTCAGGCAATTTATAAATATAAAAATAAAGTTTACATGTGTTTATCTCATAAACGGTTACTGAACAAATGACCCTCCATGCTCTTTAAATAAAGATCATGGACCATTCTGGTGTTAAGCCATAGATCAAGTGTCGTTAATACCGAAGATAGAGTGAACCGTTAGATCACTACAAATCGCGACCGTCGGATTTTAAGTTACAAATGTACATAGTAAAGAAACACACTTTATCTAACTCCACACTAGACCAAGTTATACTTAAGTATTTCCTATATGTCGGAATATCCTAACATCCCCCCTTAAGAACAACTTGGGATAGGATTGAAGGATTTACAAAGGTGACACAAAAGGAGCCTATTTCCTATGTGTCGAAATATCCTAACATCTCCCCTTAAGAACAACTTCGGATAGGATTGAAGGATTTAAAATGGTGACACATTAGGATAAGGAAGGAGGCATTAGAGCCTATCCTCCCTTAATGATAAATTTCCTGAACACCAAGCATGGATCGAAGTTTGGTAAACTTTGCTTCTGTGAGAGCCTTTGTAAATATATCGGCTACTTGATCATTGGTTGGACAATATTGCACTTCAAGAACACGATCATGAATGAGATTTCTGATGAAGTGTATGTGGAGCTCAATGTGTTTCATACGTTGATGCTGAGTTGGATCTTTACATAGCTGAATGGCACTCTTATTATCACACAAAAGTGTAGTTGGATGTTTTTGATGAATACAAAATTCAGACAGGATCTGACAAAGCCACGTGGCTTCCTTGCCGGATTCAATGACACCATGATACTTTGCTTCTGCCGAAGAAAGAGAGATGGCACTTTGTTTCTTACAAGACCAAGTAATAGGTCCTCAACCAAGAGTGAATACATATCCTGCAGTAGACTTTCGATCATCAGGGTCACCAGCCCAATTAGAATCAATGAAACCAATCAATAATGGAGATTCTCCTGCACTGTAATGAATCCCGAATTGAACTCTACCTTGAATATATCGAAGTATTATTTTAGTTTCTTTCCAGTGACTTTCACGAGGTTGGTGCATAAACCAAGCAACAATACCAACGGAAAAGGAAAGGTCAGGACAGGTATGGGTTAGATACAAAAGTTTAGCAACAAGTTGACGGTATAAGGTAGCATCAACTTCAGGGGTAATACAAGTGACTGAAAGCTTGACTCCAGACTAAAAGGGAGAAGGGGCTGGCTTACATTCTTCCATGTGAAAGTAGTGTAGAAGATCACTGGCATACTTGGACTGAGAAAGGGTAATACCTTCTTTGGATTGCAAGACTTTAAGACCAAGGAAATAATGCAAGTGGTCTAAGTCTGTCATTTCAAAATTATTTTTGAGGCTAGACTTCACATGGTTTATCTGGTTGGGATCATTACTAGTAAGGATAAGATCATCAACATAAATAACAAGGATGGTGAAGGACTTACCCACTTTCTTGGTGTAGAGAGTGTTGTCAGAATGACACCTATAAAATCCATTATCTAATAGAGATATATCCATTTTGGCATACCAAGCCCGAGGAGCTTGTTTGAGACCATAGAGAGACTTCCTAAGGAGACAAACAAGGCTAGAGTCATTTTGGATAAAGCCAAGGGGTTGTTCCATGTAGATTTCTTCATGCAAATCTCCATGTAATAAGGCCAATTTAACATCCATCTGATGGAATTCCCATTTAAAGGAGGTAGCAAGGGAAAGAACAAGGCGGATAGAATTAATTTTGGCAATAGGGGAGAAGGTTTCAGTATAGTCAATGCCTTCAACTTGTGAAAATCCTTTAGCAACAAGACGAGCTTCATGTCCATCCACTTTTCCATCTGGTCCAAATTTTGTTATGTAAACCCATATGCATCTGACAAGTTTTCTTCTATTTGGAAGAGGAACAAGATCCCAAGTATCGTTTGCCAATAAGGAACGCTATTCTTCATTCATAGCTTCATCCCAATCTGGATGATTGTAAGCTTCTTCAAAGGTGTCTATATCAGTTTTTTCTGTAACTTGAGCCAATAAGGAAGAGGCTCTTCCAAACTGAGAACGTGTACGTCGTTGATCTGCAGGGTCACCTGCAAGAGAACCTGCTACATCCCGAGTAGAGCGGACCCATATTGGAAGCTGTGGAGCAGAAGGAATATCTTCAAGAGGTGGAGGAGGATTGTAATAATCGCTGTCATCATCTAAACTAGAAGGAATGCTATAAAAAATAGAATAGATAGAGAGAGGTGGCACATATGCCGAATCAGGCTCCCAGGCCAAAGGTGGCACACCCGCTGAACTAGGCTCGCAGGCCAATATATTTTCATCAAATTTTACATCTCTTCTAATGATTATATTTTTTGGATTTTGGTTGAATAAGTCTATATCCTTTGACATCTTCAGAATATCTAACAAAAATGCATTTTTCACTCTTATGTTCCAAGGCTTCATGTTTTGCATCTGGAATATTGGCCCAAGCATCACTTCCAAAAACACGAAAGTGACTTACATATGGTTTGATTGAGCTCCAGGCTTCTTTTGGAGTTACATTCCTTAAGACCTTAGTAGGAGTGCGATTTACTATGTAATATTCACAGTTAATTGCTTCAGTCCAAAAATTGAGACAGTCCTTTATATTGAAGCATACAATTAGCCATTTATTTTAAGGTGCGATTCTTCCTTTTAGCTACACCATTTTTTTGTGGAGTATATGGAATAGTATGTTGCAATTGAATGCCATGCTCAGTGCAAAAGTTGATAAATTTGTTGTTAACATATTCTCATCCATTGTATGATCTTAACTTAAGAATTTAATGTCCATATTGTTTCTCAACAAAGGCCTTAAAGGCCAAGAACATGTTAAAAAAATCATTCTTTATTTTTATGAAGTATACCCAAGTGCGTCTAGAAAAATCATCAATGAAATTTAAGAAGTACTTGCAACCAGAGAAAGAAACAACAGGAAGTGTACCACATAAACCACTCTGCACAAGCTGGAAAGGGGTTGAAGCGTGCCAAGAGGCACATTTGTCAAAACTATCCCGATGATGTTTTCCGAGTAGAAATCCGAAGCAAACACCATCTCAGCAAGATACCATAGGAAGACATGCCACCATATTTACTTTACATAGAGTTTGAAGAGAGCGATAGTTTGAGTGAACAAATCACTCATGCCAAAGTTTTCTCACTTCATCATTATGAGCAACAAAAATCAAGGGAAGACATGATGACCCAAAGTTGTCAAACTTATACAACCTTGTGGAATCATCAGCAATTCCAGTAGCTAAAATATGTCTAGGATCCTTGATTTCCTTAATTACAACATCATGAGGTGATAATTCTACTATTTTCCCTTCACTTGAATGAGTTATTTGATAAACAGATAGAAGGTTGCATGACCAGGTAGGAACACATAGTACATCATTAAACTGACGATTATCTAGATGAATGGTTCCAGATCCTACAACACTAAGAGATCTATCATCACCAACATAAATATGTTTGGTGTTACAATCATTTAAAGAAGAAAACATGGCTTTATTTTTGGCAATGTGGTAAGAAGCTCCAAAATCAATGAGAAACTTATGAGAATGAGAAGAAGAAGATACATTTAATGCATAACCAGATGCTTGAAAACCACAAGAAGAAAGTGTCATTCCTGAAGATAAAGTTGAAGAGGTCTCCAAATTGATGTGGTTCTTCTTCATTTTTGCTTCCAAGGCTTCCATATTTTTAAAACATTTGGACTCTGCATGGCCATCACGATTACAAAAGTTGCAATGTCTATCTGTTTTCTTCCCTTTGTTTTTAGTTTCCTTATTAGTTTGGTGAGTTGATTTTTCAGTTTGCAGCTGAAATTGCTTAGGACCCTTGTTTGGTTTAGGACCATACTTTTTAGGATACTGCTTCTTGGGATTCTTTTGATATGGTTGTTATTGGGCTGCTAAGGCTTTCTTAGAAGCATTTCCAAAAGTGATAAGACCAAGGTGTAAGAGTTTTTCTTGTTCTCTTATCAAAAAATTGGAAAAGGCATCAAAAGAGGGGTTCTTGTAGGTTGTTCCTTGAGAAATGAGGGCTTCTCTAATGGAATGGAAGGTGGAAACAAATACAGAGTACGTAGAGCTAATTTTAGCAAGAATGGAATAGATGACGCTACCATCTTCCTTTTCGACCTTACAACCTTCTAAAATAGGTTTAAGGGTCTTGAATTTGGACAAAAAATCTTCAATAGAGGAGAAATTATTGGGGTCCAAAGTAAGCAACTCATTTTCAAGCTAGTGGGCCCTGATTTGATTTTGAATGCCAAAAACAGTGTTTAACTTTTTCAGGGCTTCATCAAGGGTGTCAATTTTAAGGATATGAAATCGAAGATCTTGAGCAATGGACATTCCTATCAAACCTCATGCTTGATCTTGTTTATTTTATCATTTATCGGCTTTATCTCCATCGGTAGGTTTAGTTTCTTATCCTGTGGCTATTTTATAAAACCCTTTACTTCTAAGTAAATCTACCATGTGAGGTAGCCATTGGAAATAATTAGTGTTGTTAAGAATAACCGGGAAAGCACTTTCCATTTTTTTTTAAAATATGAATTGAAAAGTGTTGAAAATAACTGCTCCAATGAAAATATCTCAAAAAAATATGCCGATTAAAAAAAAATGGTTCGAAAAACAGTTTCCGGATGAATAAGTTATACCTTTTTGAAAACACTGAGTTGTAGATGCCAAATAGTTATGGGAACAGTTGAAATTTGATGATGAAGTTCTATTTAAAAAAATAAATCCCGCCCCTTTAACAAAAACCTTTTTAGAAAAAGAAGCTTGAGAAAGAGACTTGAACCCAAGACCTCTATTCTCATAAACTAACTTTACACCAAGTGAGCTAGTAAAAGGATTCTGTAGTTGTTTGAAAGGAGGAAGGCGGGGGGGGTTATTTTTTAAACTCTTCGGTGTGCGTGTTTTTTCTTGCACAAAAAACACAAAATCTGAGTACAAAAAAATGAAAATACTACCCTTACAGAAAAATGTTATATTTTCGGTTAGCCTTACCAGCAACTATCCTTTTTTGCTTTTTCTAATTTCCCGAGATCGCACAAAGACGTGGGGAAAGAGCATATGTAGCAAAAAAATCTCGTCTTCCTGATTCTGATTTGCCAAGATCGCACACAATGCAGAGAAAAGAGCATACACAGAGAATAGGGTATAGATCCGCAATAGAAAAAAAATATAAACTAAAATACATAGAGGGAACCGAAATAAACAAAATGATTAATAAATATAACTGCAAAACAAATACTTTATACCTCCAGATATAAAATGACGTAACTTGGGCAACCAGAAACCTTTTCGCATGAAATGAAAGGGGTTTCTCACTGTAACAGATGCTTCAGACACAACAAAGCTATTCTCCAAACCCAAAAAGGTTCAAAAATAGTATATCTAGAAAACGACAACCGCATGCAGTCAAACCGGCTTTGGATTTGGATCAACAACGGATGCGGCCCTCAAAATAGCTCTAATACCATGTAGGAATTTACAGGGTAAGTTCCTTAGATAAAAAAAAAGGTCACCGCTCACAAACAGATCACAAATTAGTACACCAGTATATCACGTGGTTAAAACCCTCGAAGAGGGAAACAATCCATGGTCTGAGCCAACGCGGACACTTTAGGAAATTTATTAATATAAAAAGAAAGTTTACATATGTTTATCTCATAAACACTTACTGGAAAAATGAACCTCCATGCTCTTTAAATAGAGATCATGGACCAATCGGGTGTTAAGCCACAGATCAAGTGTCATTAATACCTAGGAGAGAGTAAACCATCAGATCACTACAAGTCGTGACCGTCAGATTATAAGTTACAAATGTACATCGTAAAGAAACACACTTTACCTAAATCTACACTAGACCAAGTTATACTTAACTATTTCCTATGTGTCAGAATATCCTAACAGAAAGGATGTGGATTCTTAGTACTAAAAAAATGGAATATTAGTTTTGATCCCATAGTGGAGAATACCAAAAGGAAAATTATTTGGTCTAAACTCTCTGGCCTCCCCCTGGAACTATGTTTAAAGAAGATGATCATGGAGATCACAAACAGGATCAGAAATGTTATTATGTGGACGAGGGATGTGTCGGTCTATTGGATAAAAGGGCAGTGTGGTTCCTCATCATAGTGGACCTTTCAAGTGTTCTCTCAAAGTAAATCGACATTTGTAAGGGGACATTTTCTATCAAACAACTAGTGGACTTCTAGGGTATACCATTCAAATGTATTGGTTGTCACAAAATTAGACATCTAATAGAAGGGTTTCCTCTTCTTTTTAAAGGAGGGTGTATTGAAAAATATTGTATGGATGCGTGAGACAATAGATATCATCAGGGACAGGGTAGATTGGATGGGAATAGAGGAAACATTGCAAGTTCACAGGGTCTTCAATTTGAAATATCTTCGGCCACCGAAATCCATCATAATATGAGTCCTAAGTAGTACAAAAAAGGACTATATAAAAATGGCTATATAATGAACACAAAGACCCTAACTTCCTATCATATCATAAAATCACCCATGTCTCAATCTAGTTTTAATTGAAGCCATCTGAAATATTTTTATTTTCCCCCATTTTCCATAGACCTAAATTGAATATGAATCTCTCCCCTCTATATAAGGATGTTGAGTTAGAGATCCTAGTGGGAGTTTCTTCAACGGGCCTTGAAACTATGTCTATAAAGAAAAGAAAAGATCAATAAAGGTAGCGAAAGTTTTCACAGGAACATAGGAAATCATCCTCTTTCTTGGCATCCTTGGCATTCTTAATCAATGGTGTACCAATATATTTTTTCAAAATATACAAGGGGTTGAGACAAGGTTTTTCCCTTTCCCCTATGCTATTTATCTTGGTAATGGATTCCCTTAGCAGAGTTAGAGAAAATAAGAATCTGGAACTATATAAGGTTGCAGGGTCTCTAAAAATACATCCACCACCCACGTCTTGTTTGTACACGATGTCCTTTTCTTTAGAACTACTAAGCTTTCAGAATGGGATGATTTATATCATATTCTCACTAAATTTTGTAGGGCCTCTGGCCTTATTCTCAATAAAGACAAATCTGAAATAATATCAGATGAGAAGGACACAGAGACAATTCAGAAAATTGTGTCCCTTTTTGGGATCAAATCCATCTCTTTGTATATTAGCTTCAAATACTTGGGATGATTTCTAAAGCCATGAAACTATGAAATATTGGACTGGAGTTGGCTAATCAATAAAGTTGAGAAATATTTCCCTTGTCGTACCACAAATGGCTCACTATAGGAGGCAAAGTGATTATGATTAAATCGGTCATGCAGGGGATTTTAGTTTTTTGGATGCATTTATTTATTCTTCCTTCGGAAATCACCCAAAAAATTGATGCCATTATTTCTAAGTTCCTATGGTCCAAAGTTGGAAATATCATTAATAAGTCTTGATTCTCTTAATAGACCCACTAAGTCAGGAAGCTGGGGAATGAGGGATACCAAATGCTTTAATATGGCCCTTCTTTCTAGAAATTTGTGGAGGGATTTTAACGACAATGACATCCAAAATGATATTATTCAGGGGATGTATCTATAGCACCTATGTTTGGAGGAATTAATTGTTGTTGGAGCTCCAACCAAAAGAATTCAATCCTACATCTGGAGTAGTATGATGTAAGCCAAGCATTGGCTCTGTGGAAACCTATGTTGACAAGTTGGAAATGGCGAAAAAATTACAATAATTTTGGATGCGATTAAGGGCCTGAATGGAGATCACATTCTCTTGCCTCAAATAATCCATTCATTGCATCATTTGGGTGTCCATTATTTAGATAATATACAACATTGGGTCCTCTTTCCACACAAATCTCATTCTTGGGCACACTCATGGGAGATCAGACTTTCAGCAGAATCTGACTTTGAATGGGAATCTTACAGACACAAACTGTGCAAGGATGGGATTTTTTTATCAACAGGCAAGATTTCCTCTCTTGGGGAGGTTACACTATTGTTAGAAATACCTTTGTTAAATAATTCTACTCTTATATTTTTGGAACTACCCAGCCAATCCATTTTTTTGATATGTTTGTGCCCATGTGGAAGTGGGATGCTCCTTTAAAACTCAAATTTTTTACCTGGTTGGCCCTATACAATTGCATCCTCACTTGGAAGAATTTGATGAAAAGGACATTCCAGGGCCCGGGTAAATGCCATTTGTGTGGTTTCTGCCTTCGAATATTGTGTACACATGTCCTTGGCGTGCCCTTTTTTGAATTCCATTTGGGAAATAATCTTTGATATGTTGAAACTTAATGTTTAAATGGATTGTTCCTCCATTATTTTGTGAATCTTGTACTAGTCCACGGGTCATAGATATTACATAGTGGTCCCTCTATATGTATTACGGGGGATATGGCTTACCATAAATGCCTCTTTCTTTAAAAGCAGGATTCGATATACAATATATATCAATATCAAAATTGGTATCCACTTCCTTGAGATTGGCCCTTAGGTCCCAAGGTCTCCACTGCGCAATATATCTTTTAAGTATTTGGGGGATTCCTATCTATATTATTCTTTGATGGGGCCTAAATAGGAGGTAAGTTTGGATGCATACCTTCCATCAAGCTTTTTCCTACTCATGCATATCACTTCTTATGTAATGGAGGTTGTGGGAATAAATATCAAGTTGAGGTTGTGGCTCTGTGGGGTGTGCTACAATGTGCAGCTTGGATTGCAATCAATAAGATCAATATTGTATAGGATTCTAAAATTGTCAACGAATGGGTTCAGAGGAGGAAATATCTCGAGGTCCCTATCCTTCACCATTGGATGGCCAATATTATGGCTTTTCTTCCTTCTTTCCCTGACATCTCTTTTATTCATGTGTATTGTGAGAAAAAATTGGAAGCAGATTCCCTTTCCAAGTGTGGGGTTCCTCTCCATCATAGGCTGTTATTTTTTAAAGTCCTACTTGACGGCTTTGTTTGCAAGTCAAGCTCCTTCGAAATCTAGCCCGAGCTATTTTTTTCTCTAGTTCATTTTTTTCATGAAATTGTGATGCTTTCTAGCCTTCCTCTGATGCCCCATCTCCAGACTCAGATCCTTTTTGTATTCTCAATGTATTGTAGCTGCTCAACAATTTCTTTTTTTTTTGTTTTGACTACATTTATATTGGCATACTTTTGTATTACCTAAGATGTATGAAATGAGTGTCCTATATCTCTTATAGATGCAAGTAAACTCCTCTTTAATATTTAATGAAGGATATTTCATTTTTTTCTATTGAAAAGTTAATTGCAAATGATATAATATTTTATAAATATAATAGAGTGCAATTTTTGAAATATTTTAGAATTTTCAATGGACATAGAGATGGTTGCTACAAGAAAACCTTTGCATCGATTCATCAATGCTTAGATTACTCTTATATGTTGGTTTACTCAGAAATCCATTAGTTAAATGCTTGAAAGCCTTGTTTTTGGGGAATATTCCCCGAGAAGGCACACACAATCTGACGATTAAATTAATCAATGAAATGGATATTGAATTCCATGATCATTCGCTTGTGCACATAAGTTTAACTTCTACTTATAAATTCTTCGTTTGGGCAAGAAGTTCCAACCTTTTTATATTTTGGATTATTATAAACTATGAGTTGTGAGAGGAATGTGCATACTTTACTGAATGAGACCAAAATACACTGTAGCCACAAGACCCATGCCAACAATATCAATGGTATACATATTTTTATTGGTTAGGCATAATAATTTCAAGTACTCTTAGATCCACTCTTCTTTTCTTCAACTTTGATTTTTCCCATCCTCTTGACTTCGGGTATACTTAGAAATCATTTTTAAACAAAATTGTGAACCCCCCAAATATATCTTGTACAAAACCATCCATGTATGTTAATATCAATTTTTAAGCTTCACGGTTAGCTGTAATATGTTTCTTTCAATTAAATATATCAATTAGATGTGAATTTTGTAAAATTATAACGTGTAATGCTCAATATATACATATAAAATCAGATGTGAATTTTGTAAAATTATAACATGTAATGCACAATATATATAGGATATGTTTTCTGACTTATCTATTAAAAATCACTTTGCAAGCTAACTATGAAAGCATAGTTCTAAATTATGAAAAATAATTCAACCTCTAATGCAACCCTCTTGGTTTCTCTAGAACATCATTGATATTGCTTGTCTATGCCAAACCTTGTCTTGGCTCCCTAACCTGTAGGAGTCAATATTCATCACCTCATGACCAAATGCGCAGTTGAGCTCACCAAAGAAAACTATGAATGCACATAAACCTTACCAGGAACTCTCATACTTTATGGACCTTCCAATTCAACAACCTTGATTTAACCAACAAATCAACAACTAATGTGGAATGCAAGGGGGGAATCCCCTATAATATGGATACTTCTCCACAGTTAAGGTTCTCTTCCCACTCTTGTGCTCGCAAAAGGGATGCATCGTTTCTAATTTCCCTATATATGGACTCACACCTTAGCTAAAAAAACCATAATCACCTTTTAAAATGTCTGTCCAAGCCTATCCTATACAAAAAAGGCGTTGGTCCTAGCATTTTCTCCTTCACTGGTTCAGGTTGCCTTGATAGTGCATTGGCCTTCCTTAAATTTGAGTTAAATCTCTAGCCCAATGATTTAAACTAGAATTAGACATGGCCTCCTTGGATATTTCCCCTAGAACTTACGCTCAATATAGCAAAAAAAAATGTGAAGTGAATTTTACATTAGGTGTGGACCAATGCATCAACACTCCCTCATGGGGGGTTACATGAACTACATATGAAATAAAATGCATACATGTAGATACAAATGCACATTCATAAGAAAATATTCTATTGCTTAAAATCAGAGATATTTATGGAATATTTTTGTGGCTCTATGCCTGAGCTCTCCTTTCTAGGTCCTTGAGCTTTGTATGTTGGAGTGACTCCTAAAATCTAGACACATGTTTACCTCTAATTGTTTGGAAAATATCTTTCAATAAATGAATATTTTTTGGACACTTGTCCCAATACTACTAAGGCCTCACCCAACACTTCTCATTTTTACAAAGGCCCACTTGGCCAAAAAATACCAACTCACTTGACAACCTAACCACCCAAATTTCTCTAAAATATGGACAATTTTATTTACATGAAATTACATAATTTTATACAAAATTATATTGGGAAAAATTCTTTCCCTTTGGAGATTTCGTGACCCCCCTCGGGGTCTAGAAAAAATGGGTTTCCTAGGGTTATTGCTCTTGCATCAGACTCCAAAGGTTAAAAACAATATGACATCCTGTTCATATGCTTTTGTTTTGTTAAATCCTCCAAGATCCTTTGTTTCGCTTTTTTGTTGCTTTCCATTTTCTTTGTTGATGTTGTCTCTCACATTAAACCCAGTTCTATAATTGACCAATTTCTCCACTTTCCTCCACTCTTCTCTAGGCTTCTACTTCATCAACGTCCGTAATTCCTCAAATTCAAGCTTTATTTGCAGCAATTTATCCAAGAACTTCATGGCTTCTAGTTCTGTTCTTCATGAAAAAAATTCGACAACCTTTCCCATGGTTTCTCTATGGAAGGTAGATTCTCATTTTTTTCATGATAGATGGATCTATTGTAGAAATTTATTTGTTATTTAATTGTTGGTTCTCCTCGATTATTTCCCTCAATAAAATATGCAAATTTATATTTTTCAGGTTGTTGGTTACTTTCCAAAATAGGTTTATGCTCCATATGCCTTGTATAGAGATGAAATAATTTTTTTTTTTCATGAGATAAACTTGTCTCATCTCCCCTTTCATCATCATCATCTTCTCTTTTATTGGGAGGCTTCATCCCTCGTGTAGTGTTAAGTTTTTTTTTTCCAACTAGTATTTTATGAACAATGTTATAGTAGGATGACGTCTCTTCTATCTTATGAGGTTGTCCTCCTCATATGCACTTTCATTTATAGTAGGTCTTTGTGGTTATCCTCCAGCTTATCTTCCTTTTGTAACAACTTTAAATAGCTTCCCTTCACCTTTCACAGGGACACAAGCCAACTCATTCTCATGTATTGTCTTGAAAACCCCTATTAGTTGTTTTTGGGGCTCCCTTTTCTTGTTCTTAGGAAACAAATTTATTCATTTTTGCCTCTATATTTGAGAAGTTCCTAAACCTTCTTCTTTCTCATGGAATATATGTCCATGTTCTTGACCTGAAAAGCATGCATTCACATAAAATTTATCAGTTTTAAAAACATGACTCCTTCTAGCATCTTTTTTTTTCTTCATCACCCATTCCTCTTATTGTGCATAGATATCCTTTTGGTTTCCTTTATGAGACAATGTTGTCTCATATTATTTCATGACATATTTTAAATTTCATCTTCCTTCCATGCTTTGGAAAGGTATCTGTTAATTCTCTTATGTCATTTTAATAGTTATACATTATTGTCCTTCTTTATCATCCTTGTGGTCTGCAACCATACAAAAAAAATTAGTATTAAATTCATAAGGTTTTCTGGTTGCCTTTGGTGCCTCTGCCACCACAACTTCTATTAGAAACTCCTTCCTTTAGTCTAGACCCTTCATGCAGTTCATGAGACTCTCAGTCATTCTATCCTCAACGTTTTACTCATACTCTCTAGTTCACAATAGTGAACTTTCTCCTCTCCATACTGAGTTGCTATAAGTTATCCATTTCCTACTTGATCACTCAACAAGTGCCTCAACTTCCTTATTAGCTTCCTCACATATAGCTATTTATCATGCCATTGGATCTTTTTCTTCATATTGCATCCACATCTCTATTCTTCCTTATCCCTTTCTTGTAGCAACATGCTCACCACATAGTCATTCTTTCATCTCAGCCATTTCTCTGTCAAACTCATATTGGCTCATATTTCTTCTCCTTATGTCATCCACCTTAGCATCTTCCATTATATTGTGTATTTCACTTGAAATCTTATCATTACCATCATTGTTTACCTCTTTCTCCTTCTCCATGTTCATTATGAGCTGCAAACACACCTCCACAAGACACCTCACTAAGGTTCGCTCCTCTGGCTTGGCCTTTTGTTATCACTGGTTCACCTCCTCTAGGATCTTTCAAGCTTAATTTTCTCATCTAGATATTGCAATCTTCTCACCTCTCAAAAACTTCACTTGTTCTCTTCACCACTCTTGAGGAATTCCCCTGTCCTTTTTAGGTCCCTATAATACTAGTGTAGCCCTCATATTGTTATTGTTGTTCCCCATATAAGCCCATTATTTTTTATTTTTGAGCCCTTACATTATTATTTTTATGTAGGCACTAATTATATTTTGACCCTTTATACTCCTATATATACCAAGGAGGTATTGTCATTTGAATCATCTGACAAATTTTCATTCATGTGGTATCAAAGGAGGTTTCCTCCTCAAATTATATTATTATTAATTTGTTGATATATCCTTTATTTTGTTTCTGTAATTATTTTGATCTATATACATAACAACTGGTATCAAAGTTCTTGATCCTAGGGTTTTTCTACTCCAAAAGAGTCATTGTGGAATTTTCTCTATAATTTTTTATTTATGAAATTTCTACCACATGGAGGAAAGATTCGTGAACATCTCGTTATAATTTGAGGCCTTGGTTCACTATATTTTCAAATATATGGTCTGAGAAGTTAGGGTTTTTTTATGCTCCATAATTCAATCTCAGAAAGGTGTCCTGAGGAAAATTGTCATAACTCTCTCTTAAAGCATTGGATTTGAATTATGTAAAAAATGACCAAAATTAAACAGACTGTAGTTTTTCTTAGATTAGTTTCAAGGTCGAAAGTTAAAATAGTGGCACATGACATTTCATACAACTTCACTCTACCAAATTAGTCCATAATCAAGTCATTGTGGGATATTTGGCATTAATTTACCTTGAAAAATCCAATCCTAGTCTGACTTGTAGCATTGGAAAGAAGACATAGAGAGATACCTCAGGACATAATTTCAAAACTTGGGATTCTAAAATCACAAAGATAAAATCGTTTCAGGTCTTTCAAATAGAAAATATCAAAATAACGCTCTCAAAACATGTGTATTTTCAAATTTGTATGAATTTTGTTTGAAAATTTAGTTTGAAGTGATACAAAGGGCATAGTGAATCATATATATCATTAATTGGTTACAAAATTCATCCCAAAAAAAAAAACTACACCCATTAAGCCATCAAAAATATCTACTATGATGCATGAAGAAGAAGAAATACAACATGATATATCAAAATTCGCTCTCAGAAAGAGAAACTATAAATGAATTGGAAGTGATGATGAATGTTAATATGGATGGTTGAGAAGAAAAAATAAAAGGGGACGTGGAAGGTTTGAAGGATGGTTTAAAATCATAAATGAAATGTTTGATGGAAGGTTTGAAGGATGGTTTAAAATCAGAAATGAAATGTTTGATGGAAGGTTTGACAAAGTTGCTACAAGATATGCTTCCAAACGATGACAAGTTATTTCATGAAACACGTGATGAGAACAAAGGCATTCTGAATCATGATTCTAGAGACTCTAACCTTGGGTTGAATACCAACCATATTCTAAAGATAGATATGACAAAGTTTCATAGCAAGGATATTGGTAACATGGATACTACAAATGGAGCAATTCTTTGATCTACACAGTGTGAAACACACACAAAATGTATGCATTACATATTTATATTTAGAACCCAATAATTTTATGTGGCATTGATGGCATTTTTCTCGTAAATCATTTTCCACTTGGAAAATTTTTATGGAGGAATTAATAGCGCATTATGAGGATACAAAGAGTAATACCTTATTTATCCAATTTATAAATCTGAAACAAAGGGGTTCATTTTGGGAGCACATTGAGGACTTCAAAATATTGAATATCAAGGTAATTGATATTCCAAAGGAGCATTTGATTGATGTATTCATAGGAAATTTACAGGATAACATCCAACATGAGGTTCTCCTTTGGAAACCTAATTAATTGGAGAATGTATTCAGGGTGACAAGAAAATTTGAAAGAAACATTATGGCAACAAAGAGTTCTACCACTCACAATGATAAAAATGGAAGTGTTGTTGCTCCTATCCTCCCACAACCCTCAAGGTTGAGACCACAATAACTGGAGGAAAAAAGAGAAAATGAGTTTTGTTACAATTGTGATAGCAAATATGCTAAAGGTCATAAGTGTGCTGAGAAGAAATTATTTTACATAGATTGTGAAGAGGAGGAAGAAAAGGAATAAGGAACATTAAAATAAGAAGATATACAATAAGAACCAACCCGAAAAAGAAGAAATTAATCCGACCATATCTTTTAATGCATTGGTGGGAATTACCACTCCTCAAACTCTTAATATCGAATGGCACATCAAGAAGAAAAGGGTAATAGTGTTGATTGATTCAAGTAGTACCCATAATTTTATTCATTGTAATATAACTAAGGATTTGAATTGTTTTCTACATCTAGCACCATATTGTCAAGTGATGGTTGCAAATGGAGGAACTATAATTTTTTCATGGAAATGTCATAAAATCAATCTAACTGTGGTGGAGTATGTATTGAATAATCCAATTATTTACATTCCAATGGGTGGTCTTGATGTTGTATTATGAGTAAAATGGTTATAGTATTTGAGGACGATAAATTTTAATTTTCAAGAAATTTTCTTGAATTTTTTTTAGGAAGGAAAGGAAATTGAATTAAGTGGTACCAAAAGGAATCCTGGGAATATAATCACCTCTAATGGCATGTCAAATTTTTTGAATAAGAAATAATGAGGGGTAATTGCACAAGTATGCTCACTATAAGTTCACATATCTAAGTTATCCATTTCTCTAGATGTCCAAAGAGTATTTGACAATCATTTCAAGGTATCTAAGAGTTCCAAAGGTATCCCACCTATTCGTGATCACGATCATGCTATTCACTTGATTACAAGAAGTGTTCCTCCAAACATCAAACCATACATATATCCCTATGCCTAGAAGAGTGAAATTGAATGTATGACTGTAGAAATGATAGAGGAGGGTATAATTCAACCTAGCCAAAATTCTTTATATTCTCCAGTAGTATTGGTGCATAAGAAGGATGGATCATATCATATATGTTCGAATTATAGAGATCTCAATAATATCACTATTAAATATAAATTTACCATTCTTATCATTGATGAATTTTTGGATGAACTACATGGAGAAATTTACTTCACCAAGTTAATTCTTTGTTCAGGGTATCATCAAATTAGAATGAAGATAGAAGGCGTTCTGAAAACAACATTTAGAACTCATTAAGAACATTATGAATTTATGTTCATTCCTCTTGGCCTTACTAATTCACCTTCCACATTTCAAGGTTCGATTAATTCCATTTTCAAACCCTTCCTCGGAAAATTTGTGTTAGTATTTTTTGATGATATACTACTCTACAACAAGTCTTGGAAAGATCATGTTCAACATGTTGAAAAGGTGATACAACTATTGGAGGAGAAACAATTGTATGCAAAACCCTCTAAATTTTTCTTTGGGGTACAGGAAGTGGAATATTTGGGTCATATTGTATCTTATGAGGGTGTTAAGGTAGAACCTAACAAAATTGAATCCATAAAGGAATGGAAAATCCCCACAACCTTAATATATATTTGAGGATTTTTTAGTTTGATAGGGTATTATCACAAGTTTTTTAAGAATTATGGGAATATAGTAGCACCACTAACGATATTACTGGAAATATGCATTTTTTTAGACTCCAGAAGAAACTAACACCTTTGAACATCTTAAAGAGGCAATGTGTTGAGCTCTAGTATTAGCTACACCAAACTTCACAATAACCTTTATTATGTAATGTGATGGCTAGGGAAATTTCATTGGTGTTGTTTTAATGCAAGAAGGAGGATCCATTTCTTATGAAATTCATCCAATCATGGGAAAGTATTTACACAAACCTATTTATGAGAAGGAAATGTTGGCATTACTACATGCCCTGAAGCAATGGCTTCCTTACCTAATGGGAAAACACTTCAAGGTAAAAACAGATTATGATATTATTAAATACGTCTTAGACCAAATTTTATATTAAGAAGAGTATCAAAAATGGGTCACAAATATGTTGGATTATGACTTTGAAATCATCTACAAAAAAGGGAAGAAAAATATTATTGCAGGTGCACTCTCAGGAAGGAATGAGGATGTGGAAGCATTTCTTTGTTCCATTTCTATTATGCAACATGATTGGATAACTAAAGCAAGGGGTGAATGGAAGAATGATGAAGAGGTGTGTACACTCATTCATAATTTTCAACAAGATCTCAGTGCATCTAATACATTTATCTAGAAAAATAATTCACTATGGTTCAAAAATCACTTATATCTATGTAATAACTCCCAACTCAAACACAAGGTTATTTTGGAATTTCACACATCTACTATGGATGGGCACTCAATATTTTTAAAAACTTACCAGAGGGTCAAGAACAATTTTTTTTGGGATGCCCTTAAATCTGGTATTCTGAAGTTTGTTAGAGAATGCTTGGTTTTCCAACAAAATAAAGTTGAGATAATTAATACCTTAGGTTTTTTACAACCATTATCTATTCCAATTTAGTGTTGGGTGGAGGTCTGAATGTATTTTATCATAGGTTTACCCAATTTTGAAGGAAAGAGTATCATCATGGTGGTAGTTGACAGACTTACCAAGTATGCACACTTTTTTGCATTATCTCATCATTTCAAAGCTAGTGTAGTCATTACTGCATTTGTGGAAATAGTTCAAAATCTACATGGAAACCCAAATATTATTGTAAGCGATAGAGATCCCATTTTTAATGGATTTTTTTGGACAGAATTATTTTCTTTTCTTGGAACTCAATTATCTCATATCTCATATTATCATCCTTAATTTGATGGGGAAACTCATATAATGAACAAATGTTTGGAAGCATATCTTCGTTTATTTGTATCTAATAAAAAAAATACAATGGGATAAGTGGTTAAATCTAGCAGAACGATGGTATAACACTTCCTTCCACATAATAACAAAAACGACCACATTTATGGCACTTTATATATATCATCCATGGGCCATCATTGTTGGGTGTGTGTTATATTCTTTCCAAGACTAGCCGCACGTGTGTGTGTGTGTTGGGGGGGGGGGGTTGGTGACAGGGGGGGTGAGAGCCCCCACTATTCATTGCGTCGGGCGCAACCAAGGTTTGAGGAAGTGCCCCAAGAAATTTTTTTAGAACCTATATTAGGTGGGAGGACCTACCTACGGTTTTTTGCATGGGTTTTTCACATGGTTTTGGGCATGATGGTTTTCTATCCATGGTATTTTATAGATCCGGTCAAGGTAACTATGATTATGTTCTAATCTAGGGTTAATGGATTGAGTTTTATGGATGCTTTGGCATGTATATATATGTATTGTAACATTGAAAGGAATATAATGAAAAATAAATCTAGTAGTACTGGTTTTGGGATCTAGGGGAAAATCTCTATGTATATGTGTTTTATGTTTATGTTCTTGCCATTGTTTATTTTCTTCCTTTTAAGAAGTTTTTTGCACATAATTTGTGTACAGGGTTAAAACCTACATTTGGTATCAGAGTTATTTCGGCTTCAAGGGTACGCCTTTGCTGCTGAGGGGTTTTTCTCGTGCTTGTGGTAGACCTTGTTCAGTGGGAGATCTACGGGATCGATTCTTGCAGTGAAAGAAGATGGCGAGCAACGGAAATATAGAGATTGATAAATTCAATGGTTAGAGTTTTGATTTGTGGAAGCTCAAGATGGAGGATCTGCTGGTGGATAAATATCAGTGGATCGCAGTAGATCTGGGGACTAAACCAACGACAATGTCAGATGAAGACTAGGAAAATTTGGATCAGAAATAAAAGAGCACAATATAGTTTTGTATCTCAGATTCAGTATTGTTGAATGTATCAGGGTAAGCTACAGAAAAGGATTTCTGGGATAAGTTAGGGAATTTGTACCAATCTAAGTCTCTGGTGAACAAAAGTTTTCTACAAAAAAAGTTGTATAACCTGAGGATGAAGGATGGACACTCGGTGACAGAGCATATGAATGCCTTCAATACTATGGTAAGTCAGCTGTTATCTATTGATATTAAAATCTCATATGAAGATAAGTGCATTAAATTGTAGTGTTCTCTTCGAGATTCATGGGATAGTCTGGTTGTTGCAATAGGTAGCAATATAACTGTCTTGAATTTTGATGAAATAGTCTCATCTTTGTTGCCAGAGGAGATGATATGGAAAAATATGGAGGGCCAGAATGGAGATGCCTTATTTGTACGAGGACGGTCCTATAACATAAAAAAAAAAAAATTCCTCAAGTGGGACATATAAATCTAGAGGGATATATAAATCTCCAGGAAATCCTGTAAAGGTGTGTTTGAAATGTGGAAAGGAAGGGAAATTCAAAAAGAATTGTAGATCTATATATCCTAAAAAATGAAATGGATTTGATGATGCTCCTATTGCAGAGGAAAAAACCATCTCAGATGAAGGTGGGGATGTGTATTTGGCTTCTTATTCAAGTACACATGTAGATCGTGAGGCATGGTTGATTGAATCAAGTGCATCATTTCACTTCACTCCCCATAGGGAGTGGCTCTGTGAGTATGATAAATATGATGGTGGTGATTTCTTCCTGTGGGATGACAGGAAGGTCATAATCGTAGGACGCGAAAAATTCAAGCTAAATTTGCAAGGTGGAAGGTTTAGAACACTTCTCGGTGTTCTGCATATTCCCGCATTGGCAAAAATATGATTTTTGTAAGCAAGATGGATGATTCAGGTGTAAAATTTTTTTGAGAAGGATACCTACAAGATGGTTTGGGGACCACTGGTATTGATGTGAGGAGTTCAGACTAGAAATCTGTACAAGCTTCTGGGTAGCACTGTTATTGATGGGTGAAAAAGTCCTGTGGTTCCTGAAAGTAGTGCTGAAAACCTTGTGGTCTCTGAAGAAAAGACCGTGTTGTGGCATAAAAGGATTGGACATATTGGAGAGAAGGGCCTTCGAATACTTCATGGTAATGATATGGTAGAAGGTATGTCTAATTTCTCTGTGGATTTTTATTTCTTTGAACATTGTGTATATGGGAAGAAGAATCAGGTCAATTTCCCCTCTGGTGCTAAGAGAGCGAAAGGGATATTAGAGCTTGTGTACAGTGATGTGTCTGGACCTATGTCGGTTCCATCACTGGGTAATTCTGTGTACTATGTGTCATTTATATATGACTTCTCAAGGAAAACATGGATATATTTCCTCAGGAATAAATCTGAAATATTTGACATATTTAAAGAATTTAAGGCTCTGGTGGAAAACCATTCAGAGAAAAAGATAAAGGAGTTGAGGACGGATAATGGTGGAGAGTTCTGCAAGAATTATTTTGAAGATTTTTGTAATAATTGTGGTATAGAATAGCAGAAGACTACTCCATATACACCTCAGCAAAATGGATTTGTAGAAAGAATGAACAGGACCTTGATGGAAAAGGAAATAAGCATGATCAGTGGTGTCAGATTAGGACAAAAGTTTTGGGCAAAGGAAGTGGAGACTTCATGTTACCTGGTTAACATATAACCTTCATCATCGTTGGAGGATAAGACTCCACATGAGGTATGGAATGGTAAGAAACCATATCTTTCACATCTAAGGGTCTTTGGTTTTGATTCATATGTACATGTTCCAAAGGAGAAAAGAAACAAGTTGGAGAGTAAATTTGAAAGGTGCATATTTATTGGGTATAAGGATGGTTTAAAAGGCTAGAAGATTTGGAACCCAGAAACAAGGAAGGTTGTGTACAACCGAGATGTGGTGTTTAAAAAGGTGAAAGATGTTATTAAACATTAATTCCTACCAAAGGAACCTGAGAAGATAGAGTTTGAGATAAAGGAGAAAGAATCAGACTCTACAACAAACAAGATTTAGAAGAGGAAGAGCCACAAAATCCAACTTTGAGAAGATCAACTCGAGAAAGAAGACAACCAGAAAGGTATAGTCCATATGATTTTTGTTCAATTTTTTCTTTATCTACCACTGATGATGATCCAAAGTCTGTCAGGGAGGTAGTGGATTCAAAGGATGGAAAACTCTAGAAGGAGGCCATGGTTGATGATGTTAGACTCCTATACCAATAGGTTTCATCTTTCATGATTGTCTTGATTGAATTATGGAATATGTTCAAACCTTCTTTCTTGAGCAAAGGTGTTCCATATTCTTGAAAAACCAAAAAATCAAAAAATTTAAAAAATGTAAAGAGGGTATACCTTAAAAGAAAAATCAAAGGGTAAGAAAAATAAATTGGTCAAGAAAATGAAAGAAATGAACCCCAAGAAAAAAATAGACCAAGGAAAGTGTGCAAATCCAAATGCCACTACTATTTCATTTTTGTAAATAAGTAATTGTGTGCAGCTTGTCAAACTTTTGCCACAATTTATGAAGAGTCAAACTGTTTAAACTTGACTCATTCATGTTTCAATTTCATGTTGTAGAATAGAGAATAAATATCTGACCAAACAGTTTAATCTTGGCAGATAAGTAGATAGGTAGAGTAAATAAAAGGTGCTCAACAGTTTAATCTGAGCCCTTGGATGTAATAAGGGTAGAAATAGATAGATTTATCATGTAAAAAGAAAAAGATTGAAAAGGGTTTGCAAGTCTAAATTCACCCTAATAAAGAAGAGAAAATGGTAGTGTTAAGTAGATAGGGTAGGTAGATGGTGCTGCAAAGTGTTATCTGATGAATGATGCTGCTACATGTTTTTGATCCTTTACTTTCATCACAAGTACTAAAGCAGGAAATACACTGGAAAATCACAGCAAGCAAAGTCAAACTCATTAACTTCCCTCATCACTTTTCCCTCAAAAGTTTTACTAATTTCCCCCAAAGTACTAAGGTATTTGGAGATCAAAAGGGCTCAAGGCATTTCCTTGACTTCTGGAGGGACCGGACCCTCGGCCTAATGATCAAAAAGACCTAAGTACTTGAGATGATCCATCATTCTAATCATCCATCTTTTACTTTTTCCTAAGTAAAATCCTATTTTACTTAGGAAATTCATGCAAAATTCCATAAAAATTCCTCAAAATAACTTGTTATTCTAAGTTTAAGTGTTGAAGATAAAATGTTGCAATTTACTTCACAAATTATCACTTTCTTAGATGTACAAAAATGTTTTGATTTTCCTTGTCCTTTGTCATATTAACATTTAACTCTATTATATTAAATCCCTAGTGAAATACCCTTTCCTAAGTATATAACTCCCTTTTTTATAAATATCCCAAAAACCCATTTATTATAATGTTTACCAAAGTATTATATCCCCGCACATTGAAAATAAAAACCCCGCATTATATGCCCTTTGGTTAAAATTATCAATATGTTATAATCCCGCCCCTATGGTGAATTAGTTGTATTAATTAATTTACCATATAAATAAAAAATATATATATAAGCCTTAAACATGCGATATGCGTGTTTAAAACCCAAAAAAAAATATAAATAAAACTTCGGCGAAGTCTTGCGCCACCGTGGTCCGTCCACGTGGCATTTCACTTAATCAAACCCCCACCGCAACCCCTTTCATTATGCACACGGGATTAATTAGTCATTCGGACTAATTAATAACCTTTTCCGCCTATGAAAAATCTCCCGGGGTGATTAAATTACACGTTAAACTGTTTTAAAACCCGACGGGCCCCCACATGAAACCCCGCCTATCTTCCCATCGCCCCAGCCGTTGGATCAGCCTCCCACAGATCAACGGCCAGCGTTGATCCCGCTGCCCATCCCGTGTAAGTTTTTTAACCAGCGGGGGATGGGTGGTTTTGAATAGTCAAACCATCCACGTGGCAAGAAACCTGTGGAATCGCTGCCCCTCCGATAAAAACCATCCTCGACCAAAAGCGGTGCGGGAGTACCACTTACCGCTTACCGCTTACTGCCGGCTTACGTCACCCCGTACGTCGATGACGTCATCACCTCGAAAAAATAAAAAATACTTTTAAACTTGCGAACAAAGCCATTTTTCATGTTTTTCCTGTTATTTTCGTTTTTCTGAAAGCGACAGAGCTCCCGCTGCGATTTTCAAATTTCCACTGCAATTGACCAATTTACTCCAAGATTCCGCTGCGCCCGTGTTGAAGAACAGTCCCGCCATTTCCTGTTACCTGTTAAAGAACCAGTTTCCGTCTAAAAGCAGGTATTTATCCTTTACGCCCCGACTGCAAGTAAAACTCAGTTTCCTTTGTTTTTTTCGCTGAAAAAGTGGTTAAAAATCATCACTGAGTCCTCCCTGGAGATTTTAAACCTGTGAAATTGCTCCCCGAACCTACAAATTGTTCCAATTTCCTTCATTTCAAGAATCTCGCCCGGCCCGTGAAGAAAACCAAAAACCTCCATTTTGAATCCACAAGAACCAAAATGGAGGCCCCGGCAGCTCTTAATATCACTCCATTGAATGCTCCTCACCGTGAATTGGACTATTTACCTCTGATAGATGAAGATTTCCAAATTAAAGACCTGCATTTTGATGAAAGTCCCCTATTGAGCCATTGTCGCTGCAGAGACGAATACTCAAAGGGGCAAGATCTTATAGGGTTGTGGGAATCCAATCTCCCAAGGTATCTTATTCCTTCAGTCCTTATTTTCCCAGAAATCATTCATTACTGTCATTCAAACTATGATCCCACACAGAGGGCAGTATTAGCTCCTGATCAAAGTGTTCTGTTTCCCATCACTCCACAGGCTATCAATGCCATGTTGCACTTTGAACCAGACCAAGAGTTAGCACCATTTTCTATGGAAGGATTGATTGAGAAAACGAGGCAATTAACCCCAGAGAAGCTAAAATCCATGTGTCAGCATTTCATGCTACCTGAGCATCAGCCAAAAGGGTCTCCCCCCTATGGTTTTTACTATTTCAATACATTGGGAAGGCTCATTGTAAATATAATATCTTTTGTCCTAGGATTTAACACCAGTGAGTATGTAGATGAGATAACCTTGGCTTTACTATCCATTTTTACTCCTGGGCAACCTCATGAGATCAAATATGACTATGCTTCTTTCATAGCCAGCAAAATCCATGATCAATTCTTAAGGCTAGATACTGAAAAAGTTTTTAAGTACTCCTCAGTTATCTATCATCTCATGATCTATTATCAGTCAGACAGGTTCCCTTTCCCTGTTCAGAAACTTGATGCTAAGGGAAATCCCAGGTCAGTCATTTTTTGGTCCCCCATCATTCATTTTTCCTCTGATTCTCCCTACTCCTACTCAGAATTCATTGATCAGTTTGTATATCCAGCAACAACTTTATTAACAGGAATTTCTCCCCCAAGACTAAGCAATGAAATTAGAAAGACCTTGCAACTGTCAAAGAGTTATAAGGTTGGGGATTGGTACTTATACCAAAACCATACAGTCATTAGGATTTATGGATGTGAATTACGTCCATTCAAGTTACCCAGATATGTACCAATGAGAATTTTTGCCTTGGAATACTTTAGGCAGATGAACAATTCAGATGTGATCCATTTCTGCAATGTAAAGAAGAAAGCTCAGTTAAGGATCAAAAGCCAATTAGGTCCTTTCATCTGCAATTCTAGGGAGGCTGAGAGAGAAGCAGAAAATATATTAGATAAAAAGTTCCAAACATCTTTTCGTTGGGTTCCTTATGACCCAGTTGGTTTTATTTGTGAAAAGAGATTAAAGAATAAATCCTCTCCTTATATACACCACAAGATTCCTGATCTAGAACAGTATGCAAATCAAGATGAATGGGTCGAAGGAACACTTGTTGAGGAAGAAAGTGAAGCAGATAAACTGAATAAAATTATGAAAGATGTTGAGAAGAACTTTGACCTAGAAACGTGTGGTCAAATGCAGGTACCCTACATTGGCACATCTTCAGCAGCCACTCTACAGCAAGCATTACAGGAAAGCAGTCCATCAGTTACAACAGAACCTAAGGGTAAAGGAAAGGAACCTGTAATCCAGGTTATTGAAACTTTGGTCATGGCGGAAAAACCACAGACTTCCAAAGCACTGGAACAATCACAGGCTTCTCCCACACCAACACAACATCCACAAGGTCCAGAGTTGCAAACTCCATTAAATGTGGAAATAGGGAAGAAGAGACAGGCTCTAGATACCACACCTCCAAAAGGGGCCTCACAGGTACATCAGACTAAAAAACACAAATCTGATCCACCTCCAGATGTAGAAATTATAGATGAAGTATTTGATGATGGAAGGGAAGATAGTCAGCAAACTGGCACAGCAAGTGAAACAAACATAAGCCAGAAAGGGAAAGCTTTACAAAAGCAATTAAGCACTGAAGTATCTTCTTTGAGACCGCCAAAGACAGACACTGGAGATATTAAAAGAACCTTCATTAATATTAAAACAAAGAATGATCCATTGAAAATGAAGGTATATGATCAATATATGAAGATGGCTCCCCATAATCAAGAAAGGCTAATGTCAGCATTTGACCTTTCACAAGGTAAAATGCTGATGAGCCACTTCAAAGCAAAAGTGCCAAAGCCAACTTCAGCAGCAGATTACATCAGAACAAATTTTGAAGTTTTAGCAAAGGATATCCATCCCCTGGACCAGATAGAGCTACACAGACAAACTGGGGAAATGGTTTATTCTACTCTCACCAACAAGGCCATGGCAGCTTTAACGCTGCAGGATTCTTTGAATAACACTACTGCACAATTGAAAATTGAAAATGCCTCCTCACAGGCCAAGGATAATAGAATAAAGTCTTTAGAGGAGATAATCATTGGTTTGGGTCATAATCCCAAAGACATAAAAGGTATTGAGGCATTGGTAAAGAAGAAAGAGGATGATATAGCTGCACTCAGAAAACAGCTAAAACTACCAGCCTCGAGGCACCCTCAGACCCAGGAAGTTATAAAAGGGAATTCACAGGAAGAAATGATGGAGTTGCTCTTAAATATGACTGAGCGACTAAATGAAACAGAAAAGGAATTGGAAAAAGCATTGCAGGAACAGGAAATTATCAAGCAGACTCCAACAACAGATACTACAACCACAGGGCAGCAGGAACAACCATCTCAAGTGAACACTTCTAACTTGAATTCTGAGGACTTAATAAAACAGATGGAGAGTTTGCAGCTAAGGGTCACAGAACTCCAAGAAACAAAATTGCAATTAGTAAAATTGGAGGAGAAATATGACACATCTAAAAAGACAGCTGCTGACAACACCAGGGAGATAAAAAGATTGGAAAAATTGGTTCAGGCTTTGGAAAAAGATCTTTCATTGGAAAAGCCTCTGAACGAAATAAATGATATTCTTTGGGGTAACATCATTGAATTAATAAAGGGTATTTGGCCCTCTATTCAAGCTATTTTTGAGCAAAATGAGTTAGTTAAGGTAGCCCAAGAAGAAATAAATAGAACCAGGAATGAATTGAGAGGCAGGCCAGAACAAGCCAGTCAGCTCATTCAATTTTTGAATTCCAGAACAAAACAACAGCTTGCATTGTTAGGAATTGATGACAGGACAGGTGCAGTTTTGGAAGCAAAGAGAGTTTTCACCAAGAGGACTTTCATGCAAAATTTAGAAAGGAAGTGCACAGACATTTTGGTTGATATCAACATTTTGAGAGAGAAATTTCAAGCTCTGCTGGATAGTGGGTTACCAAGTCCCATGCTCACAGAAGATCAAATATTAGACTTGGAAACCTATGAGAAGAGAATAAAGGCTCATGCTAAGAATACAGCTGCTTGTTCTACTAGCTCGTCAGAATTGACATTACCAACTGGGAAAAGTATCTATGATAAAGTGAGGGATTTATTTCATCTGGAGCACGAAATAAAGTATCTATTTCCGAATGAGCCCACTTTTTATAAACTTACTGAAGCAGATGAAACTTTAAGGAAGCTCAGAAGAACTATGATACCAGATGATCAATGGTGGCAGGAAATGTTGGAGATTCTATGAGAGTTATTTTCAGAATGAGAATTTATCTTTACTATCAAGTAAATGGTAAAAACAGGAAAACAGATGAAAGAGTATCAGGTGAAAAGGTTAAAGAGTATCCGTAAGAATAAAGAGTGTCCAACAAGCCAAAGAAATACTGCAAGGGACAGCACAGAGCTCTATTTTAGCACTTACCTCCAGCACATCCACGGAAAAAGGAACAACACATCGGCAGTTGCACATTATTCTATCCACGAGACCGTTTGTCTCTTGTTTGTTTGTAAAATATGCTTTAAGTCAGCCTAGATTATTGGCTAATTTAGTGTAAGATTGTTTTAAATTATTTTGTGTATAAATAAACCCTCAAAGAGAGTGTTGAGGGTGGATTCTATTACTCTGCTGTAACATTGAGATTTTTGGAATAAAAGCATTTTGGAGAAATTTATTCGTGGCTTACTGGATGACGATTTAAAGCACTGGACTTGTTGCAGGATTCATGTGTTGGACTACAGTTCAATAAGTTTTTCTACCCTTTGTCTTAAGTTTTATATTAGTTTATAATATCATCATATCCATTTTTGAATAATTTACATAAAGGATTGAATCAGAATTTGCTTAATTGTACTCTGATTTCAAATGTGGTTGTTCTTAATGTTTTCTTCTAAATTAGTTATAAGCATGAATTCTTAAATGCTCTTGCTTTGCTAATTTAAACATTGTTGATTACTATAATAAATAATTCTTCATTGCTCTTTGTTTGTAGTCATCTCATTTCTTTCTCTTGAACATGGTGAAAGATTCTTAGCTGCCTTTCATCCCTTCAAGATCATCCCATCCACTTTAAATTTTAAGGATTGTTCTCTGTCTAGCTATCTTGCCTTGTAATACCATCTTGTGTTTAGAATAGAAATCCAGTAAAGCCATCCTTTGACTCCATAGCCCAATGGACTGAAAGCTCTCAACCTTGCCCTTAGTTTGTGGATTCCACCATTTTCCCAAAACAAACTTTGAATCTATAACTAGCCTAAAACCTTCTAAGAAAAAAGATAAATCATAAAGAGAGAGCCCTCTCTGGATGCAGATTGGCTAGATTCTGCATCTAAAAGGTTGGTTTGTGGTTACCTCGGGTATACTTTCCTCTTACACAACTTCTAGGAAAACCTGAGTGATAACAGATGAAATGACATCCTTGCACAAAAATGAGGCTCAGTATCTGGTTGAGTTTTCAGCTGGAAGGAAACTCATTGGAAGAAAATGGATGTTTAAGAATAAGATGAATGAAAAAGGAAAGGTGGAGAAATAAAAAATCTTGGTTTGTAGAAAAAGGTTATTCCCAGGTGCCGGGAATTGATTTTGGTGATATTTTTTCTCTCATTTCCAAGGTAGCTTATATTATATTACTTTTATTTGTTGTTTTTGCATTTGATTTTGAGGTACAAGAGATGGATGTGAAGACAATGTTTCTTCACAGGGATCTGGAAGAAGGTATCTACCTGAAGTCTTTGTGGTGAAGGGTAAGAAATAACTGTTATGCAAATTAAAAATGAATTTTTATGGGTTAAACAGTCACCAAGGATGTGGTATCAGACATTTGATACATATATATGGGGACTTGGCTTCACCAGAAGCAAAGCAGATCAATGTGTGTATTTTAAATTAATTGACTGTGTTATTTTTTGGTATTGTATTTGGATGATATGTTGTTGATTGAAAATGAAAAAAAATTATCTAGGATTTGAAGACCCAATTGTCATCCAAATTCGACATGAAGGATCTTGGTGCTACAAACTATATTTTGGGCATGGAAATTAAAGAAGATCGGACAAAGAGGAAATTTTGGTTAAACCAGAGGAAGTATGTTGACACAATATTACATAGTATTAATATGCAGAATAGTAAAGTGGTGAAGGTTCTTATTCCTGTGGGTGTAAAGGTATTTGTTGACCAGTGTCCCAAGACATAATAAGAGGAAGAGGACATGTCTCATGTTCCATATGCAAGTGCAGTTGGTAGCTTGTTGTATGCAATGGTTTGTACTAGACTATGCATTGCACATGCAGTGGAAGTATTGAGTTGGTTTATTTCAAAACCATGGAAGGAGCATTGGGAAGTATTGAAGCGGGTTTTCAGGTATTTACATGGCACTAGTGATTATGGTTGTGCTACTAAGGAAGACCAGGATTGGATAGAGTTTTGGACATCAGTAGATTTGTTGATGCATAATAGGCTAGAGATCTAGATCAGAGAAGATATACAAGTGGGTATGTGTTTAACCTATTTGGAGGAGCATTCAGTTGGATGAGAAAAAGATAGTTTGCAGTGGCTCTTTCAACTATAGAGGTTGCATACATGGAAACCACTCATGCAAGCGAGGAAGAAGTTTGGTTGCAAAGAATGTGTTCAAGTATGGGGTTGGTACAATGAGCTATAAGGATATACTGTGATAGACAAAGTGCATTTATCTTGGCAAAGAACCCTTCTTATCATTCAAATAAATATAATATTGATGTTCAATATCACTATGTGAGGGATATGGTTGAGGAAAAAATGGTGTTTTTGGTAAAGGTGGAACCTTTGAAGAATGTTGCAGATGCACTGAGGAAGTTTGTGATCACTGAGAAGCTTTCTTGGTGTATAGAAACAATGGGCGTTGCAGGGTTGGACCAATGACTAAGCTCTATTGTGACCCCCTGTGTCGAAAAGGAAACCAAACATGGGGTAATGTTGGTTGCGTGTTATATTATTTCCACGATTAGTTGGATATGTGGGGGAGAAAAAGATCGCCATGTTCATTGCGTGGTTCACTTTAGGGGGGTCACAGGGGGGGCAGAAGCCCCCCTGTTGGGGGCTTTGTAGGTGATCGGAATCCCCCCTACATAGGGTTCAAGGAAGTGCCCTGAGAAAAAAATTGGACCCTATATTAGGTGGGTGGACATACCTATGGTTTTGTGCATGGGTTTTGCACATGGTTTTTGGCATAATGTTTTGTTGTCCATGGTATTTTGTAGATCTGGTCAAGGGAACTATGGTTATGTTCTAATCCAGGGTTAATGGATTGAGTTTTATGGATTCTTCGGCATGTGTATATATGTACTGTAACAATGAAAGGAATATAATGAAAAATCAATCTAGTAGTCCCAGTTTTGGGATCCAGGGGAAAATATCTGTGTATATGTGTTTTATGTTTATGCTCTAGCCATTACTTCTTCTTTTTTTTAAGAATTTGTTTGCAGGTAATTTATGTACATGGTTAAAACCTACAATAACATCATATTTAAGAGACAAATATAAGGTTCAAGTAGTGGAATATTACATCGAGCATCCACAAAAATTTCTCCAACTCTTAGAGGATAACCTGACTTTAGTGCATAATCAAATAAAACAACAAGCAGATCAACATCGCAGTGAAATAATTTTTGATGTAGGTGATTGGATATTTTTATAACTACAACAAAACAAATGAATGTCCTCAAGAAAGCTAAGAAGGATATAAAATTTTCACCCATGTACTATGGCCCTTATAAGGTGTTGCGAAATATTGGTACTATGGCATACAAATTGGAGTTACATGCATATTCATGAGTACACCCAGTTTTCAATATTTCATGCTTAAAGAAGGTTATAGGTGACAAGCTGCCAATTAAAACTATATTGCTAGAACTTTATGGGGAAGGAAAAATCATATTTGATCCTAAATCAATCACAAAAAAAAGAAGATGATAGCTATGTAATCGATCAATTTCAAAGTATCTCATTAAGTGGAAGAACTAACTTGCTAAATATTCCACATGGAAGGATGAGTATTTCATACAGAAGCATCTAGAACTACTCAAGCTACTTTTTTCAAGGAGACTGGTATGTTAGGTCCCTATAATACTGGTGTAGCCCCCATATCGTTATAGGTGTGCCCCATAGAAGCTTGCTAATGTTATTTTTGAGCCCTTACATTATTATTATTATGTAGGCCCTAATTATATTTTGATCATTTATGCTCCTATATATACCAAGGAGGTATTTTCATTTAAATAATCAAAGAATTGTTGATTCATGTGATGTAAAAGGAGGTTTCCCCCTCAAAGTGGCTTATTATCAAGTCGTTGATCTATCTTTTCTTTTGTTTCTACAATTGTTTTGATATGGATACATAACATTCATTTACTTTCTTCCAACCTTATCCAGAACAACTTCTCTGATTCAGTAGCCTCTCTACAACAAGGGTTCTTTTCCACGATCCTGAATAGAATCACTAATTCTTTATTACAACTCTCCTAGTTTTAGTCAATGGAACCACATCTTCTTCCACTATTGCTATCTCTACAATTGTTAGCTTCTTGCTAAATTTAAAAAATAAAAATAAAGATCAGATTACCTGCTAAGTCTTAATCAATAATAAGAGGTCAAAATCTCTTTTATCCCTTGTATGGAATCCCCATCAGGCCTTTTTACCACTAAACCTTTTTTGTCTATGTTGGTTGCAAATATCATTGGAGTATTTAGCCACTACTGTTTTCTTGAAGTGTTTACCTTCAATATTTCTATGTTATGTTAATGTTCTAGCATTCACAGACCAACTTGGGCATGTTACTTCCACTTTGTGTCTACACTTTCACACTATAGGTATGCATCCATACATTATATATCTACAAAAAAATTAATATAATATGATGTAACCATGAGTGTATTAATTTATTTCTCTTCCGAGGAGCTAGCACAATTCATATATTAAATTTCTTACACGTTGGGTACATCATTAAACATGTCATTTTGTAGATCTATTAACACAATTTTGAGTGGCCATAGGTTGGGTATTTTTCAAAATTATATCCCATTCTAATTTTGTATCAGACAAAGCATTGGTTCATTTAAATTCATAAAGGAAAATACTTTTCCTCGTAAAATTTATTTGCATCACACTTGAGAAAAAATGGATCTCGATTCTTAAATAATGGAATTCTCTTGACAACGCCTTTGCAACGCAAAATTTTGTTGCATGAAAAAATAAAAATATCAAATTTTCCCTTCAGTCTATTTTTTCGTACTCTGTTAGGGTTTTGTGAGGGTTTCATAATTTTGCAAGCAGAGAAAGTTCTCTACAAGTGGTGGTAGTTTGTTCCATCAGCATCGCCCATTTGGGTCATCTAAGGTTTTCTGGCTAGTTTCATTGATCGACCAATGAGCGATCCCCGAAGGGGGCGGGGGGTGCGTGGGAGGGCCCTCCTCCTATCGCAATGCAATCAACGGAGCCTGAAATTTCATGGGAATAAGAATAATTATGGAACCTGGAGGAAAATAGGAATTCGAATAACCTATGATGGGAGCCCAATGGCAAGCTAAAGCTCGAGGGTGTTTCCTTCCAAAATCCACCCAAAAAAAATTATCCCAAATAATTAACTGGATAAGATCTTCTAGTTCATGAAGGACCACACCCTCATCTATAATCTCATGGGGATTCTGCCAAAGGAACAACATATTTTTCTATGCATATAGGTGAAATGGAATCCCCAGGGGCCAGTGGAACTCAAGTTGTGAGCCAAAGGAGTTTTTACACTCATCTTCGCAGATTTGATAGATCAAAAAATGGTTTCAATAATGGGTTATGTTTCATGAAAAACACAGGGTTATTCCTTCACTTTTTGGAGGAATGTTATAAACCAGAAAAAAAAGAGAAATTCTTAGCAGCTCCAACATGGGTTCACATCTTCTCCCTGCAAGAATACTTCTCGGAACTCGATATTCAGGAGGGCATTGGTTACTCCAAAGGAGAATTTGTGAAGATCTCAGAGATTACCAAGAAGAGGCGACATGCAAACTATGCCTGGATCTACGTCCATATGAACATCTACTAACCCTTACCAGAGTCAATATATTAGTAATACCATGATATGATATCAACCCAACTGCTTGATTATGATAATATTCCATTTAAATGTCATCGCTACCATGAATACAACCACCATTTTAGGGATTGTCTACTCACAATAGCGGAGGAGAAAAGGGTTAAAGGGATAAAGGATGAGGAGGGTTTCAAATTGTTAGCTCTCATAAAGGTAAATATACCAAAAATCAATAAAATTACCAAGGTACTCAAGCGAATTTGACGAGGATGCAATAAATCTCCAAGTTATTCAATTGAACTCAAGGAAGACGACCCCAACCCAACAAGATACAACCCCAATGAAGGTGCGGAAGGTAATGGATAATAACCCCTTTACAGTCTTGGAAAATACCAAAATTATTGGAGATAATGAGAGTCAAACATAACATATGGAAATCCATTTAATGGATGTCGACCAACAAAAAATTAATGGAATAGAGAAAATAAATCCAAAACTAAAAACACCAAAAGATATAGAGGAAGACCAAAATCTCAAAGAGATACTACTCCACACAAGAAAAATCCTTCAAGTCAACAAGAAACAGAATATATTGATCGTTGATGAGAAAACCATGTTGGATTATATGGGTCTATATTAAGGTTGATTTCATGTACATACCCTCTAATAAGCTAGTGCAATTCTAAAATTTGTTTGGCCAATGGTGTGCTAAGTTATCCAAGCCAGAAGGAGAATGAAAGAGTGTAATCCAAAGGGATTCTCTTAGCCTCCCTAATGAAGATATGTCAAAGGTAGACAAAGGAAAGAAGGGCCACAAATCATAGAGACAAATGATGAAGGAAGTAAGGAAATTTTTGCTAAACTCTAGCCAAATGAGCCGGCTCGTGGAGTATTATCCTTGAACCCTAAAACTTACTCAATAAAGATCATATTGTGGAAAATTTGGGGCTTAAATAGTTAAGGTAAGCTATGCTATCTCAAATCAAAAATCAATAAGGAGAAATCGTATATTATGTTGTTACAAGAAACTAAAATGTTAGGTGATAGACTAGAAGGAATAATCAATAAATTTTGGAGTGGCAGTGAGGTAATGGAAATTTATGCATGTGGAACAACAGGGGGACTGGAAGTACTCTAGGGCCCAAATCATGTGTTATTCTAGGTTTGGGTGGCTACTAGGCATAGCTTGATGGGTATATTTTGTTACCTGGGTTCTGAGGAGTGGACCAGTCTGACTGTGGTCTATGGACATCCCATCCCACCCAAAAATAAAATTTCTTGGAGGATATGAGGAAGATGAAGGCCTCCCTACAAGATTATTATTGGATAGTAGGGGGATTTTAATATGATTCATAATCTGGAGGAAAATAGGGGGGGGGTTGAGATGCTTGGATCCATATTTTTCCTTATTCAACAACAAAATACGTGACTTGAGATTGGCTAAGGTAGAGACTTGGAATGGTATTCACGCCTGTAATAACATGAGGGTGGTTCGACAACAAATTTCCATCAGGTTGGGAAATTTCCTCATCTTAGAGGAGGTTTTGATAAGGGATGTCTATATTAAGGCAAGGATTATTCCAAGTTTGGGTTCATACCACTAGAAAATCCCATTGGAGGTTGACTTGAAATTTGGCTCTGCTAACAACCCCTTATGCTTCGATATATTTTGACTTCGGCGCGCTAATTTTATGAATAAACTGGAACAATGCTGGAAGGATATTACAGTGCGGGGAGATAGCATGATGCAAACATTCCAAAGCAAACTAAAGGATTTGAATCTAAAGATAAAAGCATGGAATTGGAAAGACTTCAGGGACATACACAAGGAAAAAAGTGATTGGAGGACAAGATGGAATATATACAAGGAAAAATAATTCTAGAAGGATGGTCATAGTCCCTCGCAGAAGAGGAAGGGAAACTCATCTAGGAGATAGAGGAGGAAAATAAACAAGAAGAAATACTATGGAGACAGAAATATCACATCCAATGGCTAAGAGAAGGGGAAAGGAAAACTTGTTCCTTCCATTACTCCATGATCAACCATCACTAGCATAATAGAATCTTCTCTCTAACCTCCCAGAATGTCGATCAGGTGGTAACTCACAAGGATATGGAGAGAGTGAGTTTCTCTCATTATTCTTGGGCCTTCTATTAGAAGGAATTAAATATAGAGTTGAGGCCATTGACCGAGTGACAAAGAACATCCTGAGGCTGATAACGGTCGAACAAAATGAGGCCCTATTAAGATAAATCGTGTACGATGAGGCTAACGTGGTGGTGAAATCATTTCCAAATAAAAAATATATTGGCTTGGATGGATTTAGCTTGGAATTCTATAAGGCCTACTGGCACTTCCTTGGTAAGGATATTGTTGAAATGATAGAGGAATCTTGGAATAAGTAATATATCTAGTCTGGGTTGAATTCCACCTTTGTCACTATGCTCCTGAAGTTGAATTATGTTTATGAACCTATCGGATTCAGGCCCATTGCTCTATGTAATGTGATCTACAAGATCATGTCTTTTGTCATGATTCAAAGGATTAAGCCCCTACATAAACACATCATCACCCCAAAACAATCTGGATTTGTGGAAAGTAGAAAAACCATGGATGGAATCATAGCAGCACATGAGATAATTCATTTTATGAAGAGCACGAGCAAGGAGGGAAGGATGGTGAAGCTCAAACTATCAATATCCCATGACATACTAAATTTAGAATTCCTCACTCCCACATTGGCAGAATTTAGGTTCTCTGGAAATGGGATTAGGTAGATCAATTCATTGATATCCACACATTTCTTCTCTATCCCTCTCAATGGATCTCCAACGAGCACCTTTAGAGCATCCAGGGGTCTGCATCAATGGTATCCACTTTCTATTTTCCTATTCATCTTAGCGACAGAATGGCTTTGGATACCCTTGCACGCAATGATGCAATTGGGTCAGATTAGAGAGCTAAAGGTACCCAATTCAGATCTAAAAAAAATGCACCAAAAATTCGTAGATGATAATTTTCTCTTCGGAGAACCATTTGTGCGGGAATCAAGGGCCATAATTTCAATTTGAGAGGAATTTAAAGAAGCATCAAGTATGTTAATCAATAACCAAAAATATAATTTATACTTTTTGAACACCCTAGTGTCGATTTAAAAGCATTATCCCCGCTTTATGGGATTCCAAATCGTCTCCTTTCCAACTAAGTACCTTGGTGTTCCACTTGCGGCTAATCACCTAATGATCTCCTACTAGAAGGAGGTATGCATTAAGTTCTCTAAAAGGCTCGCAAACTGGACCTTCAAGACTCTCAATCAAGAAGGTCAAGCAACTCTATTAAAAAGCATTCCTTTGGGCAATCTTGATCTATCAACTATTTTTCCTTCGTACCCTAAGGAGAGCATATTCTGAAATTGTAGCAACCTTTAGGAAATTCCTCTGGTAGGGAACTAATTCCAATAATAAATGGGCCTTAGTCTCATGATACAAACTTATTTTTTCCAAGCTCTATGGAGGACTAGATCTTCATGATCCAGAAGTTTTGAACAGGGTGAAGGGAGCCAAATTGTGGTGGTATTGGCTCTAGGGAGCCTCAAAATTGTGGAAAATGATTTGGGACAAAAAGTATGGTAAAAACCGCTCCCATGTGGAAAATATCAGATCAGAGAACTTCCCAACAGGATCGACCTTATGGAATCTAGCAAAGAGGAATAAAAATCTCATCAAATACCACTTCTTATATGAGAGCCGTGATGGAACTACTATGAGGTTCTGGGAAGAATATTGCCAATAACTCCCTATACTGAATTAAAATATATAAATTAATGCAATTAAAACATTATTGTGCACTCAAAATTCCTAGACAGTGCAAATTATTGGAAACCCCCAAGTCCACATGATGAATGGAGATGTGGAATGGCATACGACATATAGAATTCATAATTGGACAATTTTCAACAAATCGCTTCGGGACCACCCTATCTCAATCAAGGAAGGATTCTATGGATTAAGATGAGGATATAGTCCTAAAGGTATGTTCTCAACTAAAGAAGAATACTACTTAGTAGTAGGTTTTGATTCCCTCACAAAATATCCCTTGTAGTGTAACATAGGGTGTTGCAACTTATGGTCAAAGGTAGCTCATTTTCCTTGGATCGTGGGGTGAAGACGTATATTGAATTGGGACCACTCCTATGAAAAGGTTACATCATCCCATCTAGATGTATGGTATTTCAGATTCAATAGGAATCCCTTGAAAAAAAATTAAATTCTTTCTCTAGAAATGAAACTATGTGGTAGTGTCTGGAATACAACTTCAGACATACAAATCGATTAAGGAAAAGTATTAGTGAAATGATCATGCAATGGAAGATGTCCTTATTAAAAAATCCTATTATCAATCGATCATGGGTGTTGGTACTTGGATTTATTCTGTGGAATATATGGAAAGGTAGAAACATGCTCATCTTCAGATATCTTAGCACTCCCTCATAGGTCATTTGGAGCACTACGAAATAAAACATTCGAGAGTCAATACTAACAGTGAATTTGGAAAAAGATGACCGGAAGGCGACTAGGGTAGAAGCCTTGATCCTGGCATGCCTAAATTTATCTTCGTTGATGTCGGGTATGCCAAATATCTTTGGGCCATGAGAGAAATTTGATTCCCCCTCCTCCTTTGTCCCCCCTCTAGAAGGATTTGTGAAGATTAATTTCGATGGAGCAGCAAAAAGTAATCTAGGTTCAACAGGATATGGTGGTATTTTAAGGAATTAGTTAGGCAATCCCATAGGTATATTTTTCAGGTATTACAGTTCAACAATGAATAATGTTTCCAAATTCACAGCTCTAGAAAAATGTTTGGTGCTAGATTGACAAGTGGGGATCTCAAAAATCCAAATTACAGGGCACTCAACAATGGTGACCTAAGCTGCATAAACAAGTTTTAATGGAACCCCGTCATCAAAGGTGATTAGAGTTAGAAATTGGAAACCCAGTAAACTCGAATAAGAGAGATTATTCTATCCTTTCCCTTTGAAATCACCTCTTTTATAAATTACACAAACAATATGTATATCAATGGATTCAATCGATTATGCGATCTACTAAAGCAAGATATTGAATCCTTATAAAAAGAAATTGCGGAAAATAAACACGATCACCAATCACAACAAGTAAAGAAAAAAGAAAATCAATCCACAACACAGATGTTTTTCTTGGGGAAATCTTGCTGCTCAAAACCCCTCTATATATATTTTATAATGAACCAAGGAATCATGAAACAATTACAATGCACTCTTCTCACAAGAGTCTCCTGCACTCTCACAATTGTCTCACACTGATCCAGACAAACTTGGGCCAACACTTAGCCAATTCTCAGCTTGTCTTCAACCTACCTTGCTCACACAATTCGTGAGGAATGAAATCCCTATTCCTTTGTAATTTTAGCCTTTCTCAACTGCACAAGTATCATAGGCAATATTTTGGTATTTTAATTGCATCCGGGTAGTTTGCTAATAATAAAACTGATAATCGACTTCCCTCTAACCTTTGTATCAACTGGATCTCCACTGGAACTGACATGCATGCAACTATTAATAGTAAATAATCAGTTGCATGGAAAATCATTGCATGTGAATTAATTCACTTGATCTCTCACTAGTGCAACAAACAGTTACAACTAGTTCAACTGACTTCAACTCAATTAATTGAATTAACTAATTTCTCATGCATTAAACTCAAGCACTTAACTGCAACTTGAACTCTAAAACACGTAGAATCACTCTGCATGCCTCATCAACCACCCTCAACTCGAAATTCATGAGCTAACTGAGTCTATCACACTCAATTAACTATTACAAGTGTTTATGAGATAAGATTACAATTTATTGTCCAATTTAATTAAGGGATAATTAAATTTGACACTTTTCCAATTTATTAAATAAATTGGCTTGCACACTGATGTATTGCTAGGACCCATCACTACATGACCTGTGGTCCCACACTAATGTGTGTGCTGTCATGTTGTTCTTGGATGCCAATTTCACCGTTTCTTATTGCAAATTTCAACACTCCCTCTCAACAAGAAAGGAATCAATTTTTCCTGATCTGGTACCTTCGAATGTCCTTGCATGCGCCCATGCAACACTTCTATAGTGTTGTTTTCACATGCAACTCTTGCATGCAACACTTTTGAAACTGAATAGCCTCCAAACAACTGAATCATTATAATGCATTTGTCATCAGAGTCTTCTAACTACTGCTAGCTACTACACATGTCTACTGGACTATCTGCGTTGCTAACCTCTGCATCCATGCACTCTGCATTGTTGCCAAATCTAATATGCGATCCAGTATCTGACACCTGACACTCTAATTTATTTCTTCCTAACATATGACTACATCAATCTAACCGATCCTTCCTGTTACTGTTGTATTGCAGGCTCTCCGCAGCCAGGTTCGATCAATGAGACACACCATCTCAATGAACCCTGCCCAAATTTCTTCTTGGGATTAATTTTTCGCATTGCCCCACCTCACACCTGGAGGTATAACTGCATGTACTCCCTCTGCCCATCTAGATCAAAATTTCCCCCTCCTGGAGGTCTCTTCTTGAGTGGTTTCTGCCACTCCATGATCTTCATCTTGTGGTTTCTCCACATCTTAAGGTTCATCCTTAGGAACCAATAGTTCCTCATCTGCATGAAAATAAAGCTCCCTCTCAAGGGACAATCGCATGGATTTCTCACACTTCCCCATGGTACATCCCTTGCATGTGTATATCTGTGCAAGAGTATGCTTTGGAAGCCCCGTAGAAATCTGTTGGATGACCTTCAAAGCTCTGTGGTGTAGATGGCCCAATCTCTTGTGCCATAACTCACCCTCATCCCGGCTTACCACTTTGTATGATTTACCCATCAATGTTGCGCAACCATCTACATCAAGTTTATAGATATTCTTCACACGAATATCAATCTTCTTGGCTTTTCTTGTGGCTTTGTGTCGAAGGAAAGCTTTCCCTTCACTAAAAACCACATCATAACCTCTATCCTCCAACATTGCGACTAAAACTAAATTATTTTCCAAGCCTAGTACATGCATTACATATTTTAATAAGAAGGGTTTACCTGACTGTCTCTGGAAGGTAACTGTACTGCCAGTCATCACCCATTTCGATATGCATCTGGAGGTCCTTCTCCTCCAAGCTACTGAAAAGTTCTTTGGCTCCTGTCATGTGGAAATATGCACCACTATCCAAGTACCACACTAATCCCATCACAATTTACACCATGCATGCGATGAGCGAGAAGTCCAACTCAAATTACGAGGCTAAAGCCTCACCAACTATAGATCCTAAAGCATTCTTGTTATTCTTCTTTTGTGGACAATTAGTGGCATAATTTCCATGCTCTTGACAGTGAAAACACTTCCATCTGGACATGTCACGCTCTTTGCCTTCTTTGTCGGTCTCAGATTTGGAATATGATTTCTTTCCTTTCCCTTTCATTGCCTTACCAGCCAAGGCACAATTTTCCTCATCATCCGTTTTGGATGAGGATCCATCCCAGGTATTCCTCCTGAATTCTTCTCGCACCAAATCTGACCAAAGTCGCTCCCAATCTGGCAGATTCTCCCTCCCACTGACAGAGTCCTGATAAATATGCCAACACTTGGGAAGGCATAGAAGAACTAGACTCACCAATTCATCATCTGCAAAAATAATTCTGACGCTCCCAAGCTCGTCTCGACATTGGGCAAAGTTGGATAAATATTTCGAAAGGGTGTTGCCTTTCTCCATTTTGATTTTTGTGAGCTTGTCCTTCAGTGCCAATTTTCTGTGGTCAATGCTACTCTGAAATAGATCTTTCAAAGCCTTCCACATTGCATATGGAGTCAATTTTCCATGGAGACTTGAGACAATGTGGTCTCGTACTCCCTCCAATAAGATCCTCCTCACCCTTTCTACCTTATTTTGTCAAGCATAAAGAAGAGTGGTGTCTACTGCTGCAGGCTTGGGAATATCATTCTCAATGAATTATTTTAACACGATGTCCTCCAACACTGCCTCCATTTTTTCTTTCCATGCAATATAATTAGAGTTTCCCTCGAGTGCATACTCCAATCTCAAGCCATTGAAAGTCATCTTGATCCGTTGTCGCACCAAAGAATACTTCGTAGATTCGAATGCTATTCAGTCACAAACTCAATTTCTTCTCCACTATAGTGATTTCCTGTGCTCTGATACCATGTAGAAATTATACAAACAATATGTATATCTATGAATTCAATCTGATCATGCGATATACTAAAGCAAGATACTGAATCCTTCTACAAATCAATTGCGGAAAATAAACATGATCGCCAATCACAACAAGTAAAGAAAGAAGAAAATCAATCCACAACACAGATGTTTTTCCTGGGGAAATATTGCCGCTCAAAACCCCTTTATCTATATTGTATAATGAACCAAGGAATCATGAAACAATTACAATGCACTCTTCTCACAAGAGTCTCCTGCACTCTCACAACTGTCTCACACTGATCCAGACAAAATTGGTCCAAAAATTAGCCAATTCTTAGCTTGTCTTTAATTTTCCTTGCTCACACAATTCATGAGGAATGAAATCCATATTCCTTAGGAATTTCAACCTTTCTCAACTGCGCCAGTATCATGGGCAATCATGTGGTGTTTTAACTACATCCGGGAAGTTTGCTAATAATACAACTGATATTCAACTTCCCTTTAACCTTTGTCTCAATTGGTTCTCCAATGGAATTGACATGCATGCAGCTATTAATAGTGAATCATCAGTTGCATGACATATCACTGCATGTGAATTAAATCTGATTTAATTCACTTGATCTCTCACTAGTGCAAAAAACAGTTACAACTAGTTCAACTGACTTTAACTCAATTAATTGAGTTAACTCATTTCTCATGCATTAAACTCATGTACTTAAATGAAACTTGAACTCTAAAACACATAGAATCACTCTGTATGCCTCACCAACCACCCTCAACTTGAAATTCATGAGCTAATTGAGTCTATCACACTCAGTTAACTATTACAAGTGTTTATGAGATAAGATTACAATTTATTGTCCAATTTAATTAAGGGATAATTAAATTAGACGCATTTCCAATTTATTAAATAAATTGGCTTGCACACTAATGTATCGCTAGGACCCATCACTACATGACCTGTGGTCCCACACTAGTGTGTGTGCTGTCATGTTATTCCTGGATGCCAATTTCACTGTTTCTTGTTGCAAATTTCAACACCTCTCATACCAGGAAAAATGAAATGCAGTGATGTATTATCTAGTTAATTGGGGGCTTATAGACTCACGTAAGGACTTTTCTTCTCGTTTGCCTCTATACTTTTCTCCCCAGGACCTGGAGACTATGGAAATGTTCTTCAATCAAGACAAATCTTCCTCAATGGGGGTGTGCAACGTGACAGGAACATGGTAGGTGGATGGGCATGAGGTACGAAGCCTGGTCTCATGTGACTCCAACATGTTGGAATGACGCATGGAGATATCAAAGGAGGTATCCACCCCAAGTGGCACGGGACAAGCTAAAGCATCGGGAAGGAGGTTAAGGTTTATAAACACGACAAATTCACAGTCTTGGGTTGCATTTATATTTTGGGTATGGGGATGTGGTTTAATGGGAATACAACAGCTGAGTGTGAACAAGCCTTTCAACTATGCATACTCGTTGGTCTAGGCTTAACTAGGTCAATAGGAATTGGTGGGGGGTGGAATTTGGTTCTTATGTTCCCGGTCCTTGCGAAGGTGAGAACAGTTTGGGATCTTGGGGACTGTCATTGTGATTGTGAATCCAGAGGGTGTCGTTGTTGAATTTTGCATACAAGAAATTTTTTTCTTCTCTATAGGTAATTATTGTTTCGTGTTAGAAATTTGGTAAAGCATTTAAATTTCCCCCCTCTTCTTGTTGGTGGTTTTACACTATTTTGAATTACAAGACCCCATCGAGCAACCTCCCTTATGGAGACATTATTGCTCTAAAGTGGCAAGGAGGAGCATGGAAAATTCAAGGTTGGAGATTTGGATGGATTTTGGGTTTAGCTCATCTAATTGAAGGCATTCTCTTAGTTAATTAAGGTGAATGGGGTAATAATTGGTTGGTGGGGCCCATTAGTTCTATGTGTATCTACTAGGCAGGAGTGGCCCCTCTCCTAGGTAGGCCTAGAGGGTGGAGTGGTCCAACTGCATAGAAATCAGATCATACTTCCATCATGTTGAGATAGTGAGGGAGGGATCGGCATGGAGCTGGCCACCGTAGGAAAACTTAGGACCAGGTTGAGCTTGCGGAGGAGAAAGAAGAGGAGAGCGTAGTACCGGAGGGGGAGGTAGATAAGGACCTCACCCTGTCACTAGGGAGCATGGTGAAACCTCCTATGTTGACCTCAATTACTAAGAATTTGTGTGATATCCATGCAATTTTGGACATTATTTGTGATAAAAGGTAAGATGATATAAATGACTTTATAACTTACATAAATGATGTGCAATTCTCTCAGGGAGAAATTCTGGAATTCCTCACTTAATTTTTCCACATCCAACGTAGGTCCTGTGAAAGGATGGATAAAATCAAAGAAATGATGACTCAAATTGATTATCATGTTCATGAGGGGCATGATCCTCCTGTTTTCCCTGGAAACGCTTAGGCATTGAATCCTCTAATGTAGTATGGTCATTGTTCGTTGTTTTTTTTCTTGTATGTGTTTTGGGTGATGGGGCTAGGATGTCTATGGAATTATTGTAAAAAAAGACTATGTTCTAAGATTTTGAATTACTCTCCTAGCCAACAAATCCAATCAAAGTGAGGCCAGAAGAGCAGAGATATTTTTGCATGGATGTAGTCAATTTATGAGAAACTAATATAAGCCCTTTAATTGACAAAAAAATATCAATTGTTTGAAACTTCTTACCTTGCGTCATATGCACAACTTCAATATGTAGCAGCTTCTAATGGACCAACGATACCTTAATGAGTGTTCTGGTTCATTTGTATTTCAGGGCTCTAATACCACTTAATGTATTCCACCTGGATAATTTAAAGAATCTTTGATACCGCATAGCTACGCCAAGCCTCATCTCGGATCCCTAATACACAAGAGTCGATATTCAACACCTTGCTACCAAATGCATAGTTTATCTTGTGAAAGAAAACCCTGAATGCACATACACCTTACACCCTTGGTATCACAAGTGATCGAGTGCTCCCATTCTTTATGGGACTTTCTATTCAACGACCCTAATTTAACCGACAAATCAATGGTTAATGTGGAGTGTGAAGGTCCATCCCTTATGACATCATTCTGTGTGGGGGGAGGGTGTCTGCAATATTGTTTACCTATCAAGGTTCCATCCCTTAAATTAAATTCCCTCCACTCCACATGTTCTTGTCACACCCAAAGTATCTTAGGCCTTCAGTCTTGCAGCTCCAGTGTCACTCAACCCTTGACCCTGCACTAGAGATTTCATATAATTTTTATGATTAATATAGAGGGCCTCATGATAAGACTGTTGAAAAATCCGCCTCCATTTATGTAAGAATATTACAAGCCGAAGTTCTCATCCCACTCTTGTGCTCACATAGGGGATGTGCTACTACTACTCTCCCTATATAGAGGCTCACAACTTGGTGTATATAACCGTGATCACCCTTCAAAATTCATGGACACTTTTATCCCATATGAAAATTTTGTTAGTCCTGGGGTTTTCTCCTTCACTGGCTTGGGTGCCCTTAATAGTGAACTGGACTCCCTTCAACTCAAACTTGATCTCTAGCCCAATTATTTAAACTAGAATTAGGCATGACCTCCTTAGATATGCCCCTCAAACTTATTCTTAATATTGAAAAAAAGAAATGTAAATCAAATTTTCAAGTTAGGCATGGACCATTGTATCATCACTCTCTTTCAGGGGGTTTTACATGAACGACATATGAAATAAAATGCATATATGCAATTACAAACACGCACTCAAAAATAAATTGTTTATTACTTCAAATGAGAGATACTTATAGGCGTATTTTGTTTCTCTCTATATGATCTCTCCTTTTTATGGTACGTGCGCTCTGTTTGACGGACTTACTCCTAAACTCTATACACATATCTACATTTAACTATTGGGCATAATATCTTTCAAAAAAGGAAAATTCTTTGGACACTTACCCCAATATTACTAACATCTCACCCGAAACTTGTCATTTTTACAAAGACCCGAAACTTGTCATTTTTACAAAGGCCCACTTGGCCAAAACAATCTCCAACTCACCTAATAATCTAAGCACCTAGAATATGGCCACTTGTATTTAAATCAAATTACATAATTTTATACAAAATTATATTACATAAATGTCTTTCCCTTTGGATATTTCATGACCCCCCCTCGAGGTCTATAAAAAATTTATTTCCTAGGGTTTATTCTCCTACATCAACCTCAAAGAAATCAACACAATCATGGTTCTAGAAAATTTTAAACCCTTGCCAATAAAGGTTTTTTTTATGCAACAAGTTGAATCATTTAATAATATAACTTATAATACAAATAATGAGTTATAAAATTTAAAATATATAAGTGTATAATCAATCAGATGGTTCATATGAATAACCTACACCATGTCGTCACGCCACACAAAATTGTAAGTAATGAGAATCAAAATCATACATTCAAATCAACTAAAAATGAAAGCATTAAACAAAGCATTCACTCAAATCAATTGTAACTACAGAAAAGTAATGAAAAAGTAGCAATGCATCCTTACACATGGAGCCCTCCTAGCTCGTTGAAGCACTACTAAAGAGTCTACAAAATTGAATTTAACTCAACACACATGCATTGGAAAAAATAAATTTGTTGTTTGAAATTAATCAAAAGAGTAAATAGAAATATTCTACATTTTATCCATAAGCATATGCTTAACAATTTGCCACTCTTTATCCTCTACCTTCCTTTAAGTCCAACCTCTATAAATGATTGATATCATATCATATTTATATAGGTAAATCATCCTTCATAAAATGAAAGAGGTTAAAACAAGATAGAACCAATCAATAAATAAGTGGATCTACAACCAACTTATCTTACAAGTAGGATAATGGATATCATGTGAATATCTTATGAATATTATGTGGAAATTATATGAAAATTATGTGGAGATCATAAGAAGATAAAATTTAATCAAACCTCCCAGATTATGTGTTCCCAAATTCATACGCAAGACTTACTCATTAAACGAGGAAGTGTAGATTTCAAGGAATAGTTTTTAATAAATATTTTTTGAAACCTGTTAACGGCTGGAAAGTGACTTCCTCAACATTTGGGATTCCACCTGGTCGAGAGCTTAAAGCAACTCCTTTTCTGTTGAAAATGGTGGGTTTGACTGGGGATAAAGGGACCAGTTTCCCGTATAAAAAGAGTTTATATAACAAGAGAAATGAAATCAACACTAATGGGGTGATTTATTCTAATGATAACATAAATTAAAACTAATCTAACTGTTTCCCGGGATTGGATTCTAATATATGATTAAGGCATAATATTTCACAAGAACGAAATAATATAGATCATTGCATACTTAATGAATATAAGCTCATTTAAGAAACTAAATCAATTTAATCGATTTAGTTGATGAAAAACATTAATCAGATAAAAGATCTATAAGTCTCACATCTAACAGCATATCATTCAATACATTTTATCAATAGTAATAAGAACAAATATCACTTCAATTCTTTATCAAAATGAAACTAATAAAAATAATAAGTTTTCTACAATCTCAAAAACATAAAACAATTAATACACAGATAATAGTACCCGCTACATCATAGCTTTAGATCTGAAAAGATAGCTTCAAAGGTTCATATTTTCAATTAGATAACTTATGTTCAAACAATAGTGTGAGTTCCAAAAGCAATATTCTCAAAATTATGAACCTTTTCTAAATGCATGAAAGGGGTTTAAATACTATTCAATATTACAAAAATAGAAGACTTATAAAATAAGTCTTCTAATATTACTCTAAACTATATAACTATAAACTACGAAAATAAAATGCAAAAGTTATAACTTTCTATGATTGTTTCCTGGATTCATTGTCTAGTTGTTCCTTGAGATGGCATGCTTTTATCATGTATTCAAGCTGGGGGGGATGAATTGGCTGCATTCTCATATGGCCCGTGAATACTGCGTCGTTGAGTGGTGGAAGAAGCTGAGCTACTGCATTGGAGAGGAACCTCGAGGCTTTATCAACAAGTATCAGTAAATATCCATGTTTAATCTTGTCAAATTTTCAATGTCAAGAGATTTTCTATTTGATGTCCATTGCTAGGATTGTTTTAGGAAAATGATTTCTGGAAAAGTGTCTTTTAATGCTTCTTGAATCAAATTGGCTTGTAGAAGAGAACATTTTATATATTCGGAGATGCGGGAGGATAAATTCTTAGCTCTGATAATATCTAATTCGTCACTTTTCATTTTAATATCCCAATCTCCAAATATTATATCTTTGATTGATTCTTCTAGATAGGGAAGATCGATTTCTCTACCATGTGCAGTATCTTGCTAATCATTGTATTTTTACACTTTTTCATCAATCTCTTCAGAATAAGTTCTCATATTAGAAATCTGAGTAACTAATTGGTCACTAGTCCTGACTTGCTCCTCAATTTGAATGTATTTCTGATAGAAAACTGCTTGCTAAGTTTCCAGTAATTCTTCCAACTCAGTTGCTTCCTTCTTTACTTCATTGATTTCGGGCTTCTCTTGGAGCTTTTCAATCTTCTGTTTCATTTGATGAATTACTTGATATTTTTATTTAATTTCATTTTCCAGTTTGATTTTGCGACCTTCAAACTATTGCTGCAGATTATTAATTTTTTTTTCTGAATCTCCTACTCGATTCTTTGCTTTTCATTAGAGAAAACTTGCTCAAGATGATCAATTTTCTGGTCCTTTTCTAAAATCAATGATTCAACCTCGGCTTCCATGTCAATTGTTGCATTTTCATAAGCACCTGCAAATTGAGATAATCTATAAAGCTATTTTCCTAGAGATGATTGAGTTCCTTTCAAAAGGAATCATACTAGCGTAGAATCTATAGGCAGTTCAAGATATTCTTCTATCTTTCATTTCTTCTTTGACCTGGTCATGACAAATTTGTGCTACGGGCTATAAAACACATCCAGTGTTGGCATCTCTTCAATTTTCAAGACTATTTTAGTGGTCAGAAATGACGGAATGATTTTCGTATCTTGGGCTAGTGTCTCCTCTGGTTTTTCCTTTGTATCATTACTTCCTTGAATCTGACTATGTTCAAGAATAATCTTGGAAACCTCTGTAGTGAATTAGGTTTCTCTAATTTCTTCTTGATTCTTGGAGTTATCTATATCAGTAGATACATGCTGCAAACTTGATTCTCCTATATGATTCATGGAACTTGTAGCACCTACCATAGGCATGGTTTCTAACTGAATGACATTTTGAATGGAAGGGGTATCAGATTCTGATAGTGCTTTCTCAAATTCTTCCCAATTTTGGATGAATTTATCATCCCGTTGAACATTAAAAATTTGATATTTTGAAGGTTTCTGTTGAACATTAACAATTTCTTCTTCTTGAACTGGTACAGGTACTTGAGTAGCTGTAGAAATTATAATCTATTATGCCTTCGGCTTTGGTCTGTGAAACAAATAATCTGGTAAATGAGCATTTCTCTTTTCCCGATACACTTTGAATATTTCTGAATCTTTTGGACTGAGAATTTCATCTTCCTTATGTTGAACTGTTAAAAATTCATGAATTGATTCAAACAATCATCAAATATGTCAAACTCGCTTGAAAATGCTCTCAGTTTGACTGAATTCATTATCTCTCTAGCAATACCATATGGATCATAATTTCTATTAGGCAACATTGGAAATTTAAAATGTTTTAATTGATCAATTTCAAGACAGACATGCTTGAAATTTTCTACGACATACAACCCACAGGAAAAAGGAAAAGATGGCCAAACGGTCTTTTTGGCATCTTTCTAGGTTTTGGTTAAACCATGGCCAACTGTTTGATAAGTGATTTCTTTGGATAAAACTTTATATGGCATATACAAGGGTAGGACATGATCATTGGCATAAATTCCAAAAATATGGACGTATGTAAAATTCTCTTCACCGAACCACCTACCTACAAACATGAGACTCTTATTGTCTTCGAGAGTGACTCTAGTGATTTTTCTTTCAAAAATGACTTGGAAGACCAGGAGCATTATGTCATTTCACATTTTAAACATGTGAGAATGATATTTTGACTCCCATAAGAAATCTAACTATACAAAAATAGGGGTTTCGGCTTCTCTGGTCCATTTCCATCCCAGTGATAAAAATTCAAAGGAAAAACAGACTGCGTCTAAGATATAGGAGCTCATATAAAAAAGAAGAGACTGCATGGGGTGGGGAATTTCTATTTTCTCTATAGTCCATAATAAATATGATCAAATTATCAGAAATAATGGTAGCCCAATCTAGAATATAGCCATCAAAGGCTGCGTCTATCAAAGGTGTCCAATTTTCTTTAAATTTGGTCGTATTTACAGATCCAAAGAGACGACACATCATTGTAGCTATTTGAGAGAATGGGCTTTTGAGAGAGATGACTAAATACATACCCTTATCATCGCGCTTATGCCAGTTAGGATCATTTCTCCATTCTTTAATGACATTCGCAGGAAGGTCGTTCTCGCGCATGAACTCTTGAACGAATTGGGCGTCGTATCTCTTATGGGGTTCTGGTAGTTTATACATTTTCTTGAGATCTGACGGCTTGAGAAAACTAATGACAGTTCTTCTTCAAGTAAAAAATTTTCTATCTCCGATATCCATGTTTTCCAATAGCTATTTAAATAAGTCAGTGTATGGCAACATTTTAGGACGAGACACAATTCTGTGAAGAAAATAATTGGCTGTCTGTCCATGATTCAGAATCATTGGACAAAGTATCATCAACCATAGCTTTTCTGTCGAGAATTACTTGCGACTTCTCGTTCTCGAATAGCTGATAGATCCCTTCCCAACTCATAGAACCAATTTATGGGTTGCATGTAGTATCCGAGATTAAGGGAGCCATTTCACTGTTTTCCTCTTTCTGTATGACTTAGAGTGATGGGGTGGTGAATTTGCTTCATGCTTTAATCAGCCTTGACATCCTTTTATGCCTAAGTGTTTGGACTTACCCTATTGAAAGAAAAACCAGAGAGGATAAGCTAAATCACTTCGAACGATATTAACTATCCTATCAACTTAACTCATGCATATGGAAGATCTATGATATTAATATTTGAAATAATTATAAATCAATTACACCTGAATTAAAAAATAATTGACAATAATAGGTTCATGTGATAGTGACAGATGTCATTATATATGGGTTGTCATTATATATGGGTTGATTGATCGACGATTTTGATCGTTGGCAACTTATGATGTTCAGAGAAATCTCTGAAACATAAAGTGTGATATTGCGATGTTTAAGACAGAATGCGATACCAACGTCTTTCAGATGATGGTTTGCGATGTCGGCATCTTTCAAGTGACAAATTTGCTATTTCACGTTTCGACATTTCTCAAGTGATTTTTTTCTATTTCGCTATTTCGCATTTCGGCATTTCGCAAGTTCGAAGATTCGTCGTTTCGTGATTTCGATGATATTTTCCCCCACTTATGTGCCTTTTTTCGTTTGAGGGTTATTTTTGGGTGTTTTATTTATTTTATAAAGCTTAATATAATAGTAAAACTTAACATTAATTTTTATTTCTAAAACAAATATTAACCTTAAAAAATTAAAAGGGTCCCCATTATCCTTTCTAACCTATTTTACTTAGATAATGGGGAGTTGTTGTAATACTACAACAATTGGAGACACACTAGATGAATCAAGAATCTCTGATAAATCTTAATACTTAAAGACAATAGTCTATGAAATTCAAATAAATAACTGAAATCTGAATTTCATATTTGTAAATTCAAACCTAAATAGCCTGATTTTACTTTAAAAAATTTCCTCTTTCTTTTATGAATGAAATTTCTCTTTAAATGAATCAAATCTTAATCAGTTGAAAAGATAAGTAAGAATTTCATCAAAGCTTAGCTTATTTGATAAAATTATTAGTCACTTGTAGAGCCACTGCTGCCAATAGGTGTTTATAGCCTCGACAAGGTTACTATTTAACCAAAAATGAACCAGTATCCTATCCATAATATAATGGATATATTCAAAGGTAATATAATTTCTCTTTTTCTTTGTAGATTTTCTTTTGCCACTTTAAAATAATTATCTTGGTTTGGAGGCCAGAAGTGATAATTTCATTCACTCGTTATAATAAATTTGAACAAGCTAACTCATGATGAGATCCCTTGTCTCAAGGTTTTTTACACCATGAGCCATTATCTTGATTTGTTAGCCAATTGACAATGTCAAGTTTATTAGTTTCCTATGAATATGATGAGTCGACTCGTGACGAGATCTCTCAACTATAAAGTTTTTTCATATATATATATTTTTGAATTTCACTTTGAAATATAAACCTAATATATAAAATGAATTGGTAGGTTGTCATTTTTCTCTTTATGAGCTCTTGGATGACCATTTGAGTAAAAGATGTTAATACTTCAATAAAATTTCCTACTTTGTAAAAGTAACTTTTCGAACATGATCCATGTCAAAATAATTTTTTGAAATCACATCAGTTAGAAGTATTTTTCTTTCTAATTGGTTATTTCAATCAAAATTTTCCAAAGAAATAGAGAATTCTCATTATGATTTATTTCCTTTATTTTATATCTCTAAGAATTAATATTTCCATGTTCAAGAAAATAGCAAAGTGTTTCATCTTTTGCATAATATTGCAATAACTTGGTTTATTTTAAATCAAATCTATATTTATACAAAAGAAAAATTGTTATTTTAAGAAAAATATTTTCTAAGGACAAGTCCATTAATAGGAAGAGTTTACTTCTTCCCTTGTAAATATTGTAACATAAAATTTGATGGACCTATTTTTTCAATTATTTGAAAAGGGCCAAGCTAGAGTTTTTGAAAATTTTGTATGTTTTCTTTTATCCTCATGCACTTTACCCCATTTCAATACCAAATCTCCAATCTCAAATTGTTTAGTCTTGACTGTATTTGAATCAAATGAAGTTCTGATCAACTGTTGATGATGACTATGTACCATTTTTTCTTTCTCTCTTTCTTCTTCCTTTTTAATTATTTCAGACATTCTTAATTGTAATGAAGAGAAAGGATGTTCATTAATGAATTGAAATAGGGTTGTTGATGGGATATCTATATTCAAAGGTAAAATTTCCTCCTTGCCATATACCAATCGAAAAGGAGAAGTTCATATTGAAGCTTTTCTAGTTATCCTATCTGCCCATAATGCAAAGGTTAAATATTTATGCCAGTTTTTCTGGTTTTGATCAATAGTTAGCTTGATTATCCTTACGAGGTTTTTTTTTGTTGATTCTACTAGACCATTTCCTTGAGGATAATAATTTGAAAAATATTTCAATTTGAAACCTCTTTTCAAAGAAAATTCAGTCATAGCATTACCTAAAAAATAAGCATCATTGTCAAATACTAGAGCATTAGGAACACGAAACCTTGTAATGATGAATTGACCAATAAACTCAGTAATGTTTTCTGAATTGGCTGTCTTGAGAAGTATTTCTTCTACCCACTTCATAAAATAATCTATAGCAGTCAATATATGTTTGTGTTGTTTAGAATAATGAGGAACTATCTCACCTATTATATCAAGTCCCCATTGTTCAAAAGGTTATTCCATATTGACTGTTTGAAGTGGCATTGAAGCTTTTATTTGTCTTCCTGATGCGGTTTGAAAAATCTTACAATTTATGACATAACTGTGTGCATATTTGAATAATCTTGGCCAATAATATCCCGCATGTAAAATTTTGTGTGTTGTGGTGTCTCCTCCAAAGTGTCCACCTGCTAGTCTGTCATGGAGTTCCTGAAGCACATTAGGTATTTCAATTTTCTCTAAGCATCTGAGTAAAACATAGTCATATTTTTTTTCTGAATAACACATCATTGGCCATTTGATATTGATTAGATTTCAATATTAATGCTCATTTTCTTTTAAACTCCAAATTTTGCAGAGCATAACCATTCTTTAAATAAAAAATTAAATCAGCATATTGAGATTGAGGTTAACGTTGAGTACCTCTATAAAATGTTCAATGCTATTTTTTACCTCATCTAGTGATGTATCATTCATCCCTGTAATAAATATGTCAAAATCCTTGACCTCTTACAATTTGAGCGGGTTTTATCTCTAAATTGTATTCTTGCATTGATGTTACCCAATTGGCCCTTTTTTCTCCTAGTTTCTTATGTATTAGTATTTTCTTTACTGATGAGAAAGGAACAATTACCTTGACATGAGTTTTCAAGAGAAATGTTCTAAAATATTTGACCGCTTTATAAACTGGAAATGCCTGTTTTTCGGCTCCTGAATAATTCAATTCAGCTCCTTGAAAATTAGAACTGAAAAAATAAATTGGGGTTTCGAGCTTTTTATCATCTAGTTGAGTTAAGACCGCTGCATGTGATAGTTCTGAGGAAAAGGTATATAAAATGAAATAATTGGAAAAATTAGGAGTTGAAAGATAAGGAGCATCAACGATGGCTTGTTAGACGATTTGAAAGGATTCCTTTTCTTCTTCTCCCCATTTAAACAATGTATCATTTCTGATCATTTTTTGTAATGGAATAACTAGTTGTGAAAAATCTAGAATGAATCATTTGAAAAAATTTATCTGTCCTAAAAAACATTGCATTCATTTCTTATTATGCGGTAGTGGATTTCTGAAATTGTTTTAACCTTGTCTGGATCAATACAGATTCCATTCCTTGAGACAATAAAACCTATAAGTTCACCTTCGTTTAAAGAAAAAATTGACTTCTTTGGATTAAGAGATATCCCAAATCTCCTGCAACTTTCAAAGATCTGCTTTAAGTCATGCAAGTGATTATTTATTTCTTTTGAATATATGGTTATATCATCAAGGTATACTATTATTGTTTTATTTACAAATCCTTTGAATGCAATATCCATATCTCTATGGAATGCGGCTCCTGAATTCATTAGTCCGAAGGGAATCTTCTTATATGCATAAGTTCCCCATTTGGTTCGAAATTTTGTTTTCAAACGATCTTTTGGATGAACTTAAATCTCGTTGTACCCTGAAAATCCATCTAAAAAAACATTAATTAGGAACCTGTTATTGATTGTAAAGCTTTATCCATTGATGGCAAAGGATAATTGTCCTTTTGACATGCTTTGTTCAAATTCCTGAAATCAATACAAATCCAGATATCTCCATTATTTTTCCTAAAAAGTACTAAATTAGAAACCCATTTTGAATGTCTAATAGAAAAAATGATCTTGGCTTTCAATAATTTGTTTAATTCATTTTTTATCTGAGTTTCCAAGTTTGGATGAATTTTCCTGATCTTTTGTTGAATAGGTTTAACATCAAGTACCATAGGAATAGTATGTTGAATGATTGATGGGTCATATGTTTTAAGCTCTTGGTAATCCCATGCAAAAATATCTTTGTATATTTTCAATAATGAAATGAATGCATTTCTTTCTTCCAATTAAAGGCTAAGCCCTAGATTTATATCTTGATGTAACTCAGTAGATCCTAAGTTAACTAATTCATGAGTTAGAGTGGAACTTTGTAGCTTAGAATTGTTGAATTTCCTGAATCTATATTTTAAATCATATAAATCTTCAAGCTTGACTACATATTTTGGCAAAATATTTTTATCAGTTTGTTTCTTGATTTGATTATCATGTTCATATTTGTCCATAATTTTATCATCATGTGTTTTCTCAGAAGTAATAAAACATAAAATATCACTATCGTCATTAAAAACCCACCAACTAATCACATTATTTGGTATAGATGGTCGGAAAATTAATTCAATAGAGAATCTGTCAGGACTAAAATATTCAGGTGGAATAAGCTTGGAGGCAGCATTAACCAAAAGGTTGGTGTTGGCGTTTTGTAATCTAGGAATAGGAGAGATATTGAATGCAATAAAATGAGATGTGAGGTCTTGAACCAAAGATTGGTAATGTTTAAGTGAATTTAGAGACAATGAATGGTATTTCGAACTTGTCTTAGCACAATCTCTGAATCTCCAAACACCTTAATATATTGTATATCAAGACTAATTGATTTTTGGAGACCTTGAACTAATGCCTCGTATTCAGCAATATTGGTAGTGCATTTAAATTCTAACCTACAAGCTAGCATGGTTTTCTCGCCTTTTGGACTAATAAGTACACATCCTGCTCCTGCTTCATCATTGGATCTTGATCCGTCAAAATAAAGTTTCCAAAACGGAGATTGGACTATAGTTTATTTTTCAAAATTGAAGCATCTAATGGAATCATTCTAATAAAAAATTCAACTTGTGATTTAATATATTTAACTGAAAAAGTTGAACTTTTCACATTGAAATTTCCTAAGGATGAATCTATAGAATGGTTGCCCAAAATGTTATTATTAAATTATATGGGCTCATTTTCTTCTCCAAGATCTGTGACTGAGTACTTCATATGTTTTTCGCGATTGACTCTGATTTGGTTTGGCTTTCCATTATATGGGAGCCACATATGAGACCAATCTGTTGCAAAATATCCATGTAATTTTTTAGACCAATCTTGGCTAAGGAATAGACCATTTTAGACCAATCAGTATATAATAATCTGAGCAACTTTTGGATTTGACGAAAATCTAATACTTACTGAGTTGATCTCTCCTAAGAATTTAACTTTTGTTCTATCCAATCGAACTATACTAACTGATGACTTATGGGGTGTGATATTTAATTTTTCACAAATTGAATATGGCATTATATTGGATGAAGCCCCTGAATCGATCAAACAATTATGAACATTTCTATTGTAGATTTCGAAAGTCAAAAGAAAAGGAGTATGAGAATTAAATCTATCACCAATCAAAATAGAGTCTGAAGCATTAACCTTGTTGAATTATCAACCAGAGGTTTCCTTATTCCATTAGCAGCTTTAGCAACAACAATTGGAGGAAGAGGGGATGTTGTTACTGCATTCAACTCTTTCATTAAAAAATTTTGTTTTTGTTTTAATTTTCTAAGTTCATAAAGAGAACTATCGGCTTTAATATTCTTCATATCCTTGATTATATTATACTCGATAGTATCATATATTACCAAATTTTTAGATTGAGGATTGGGTGTATATTTAACTAGCTGGGAATCAGTAGTAACCTGCCGACATGGTTTGACTGGAGGTTTCTTATTGACAGGTTTATCCTTAGCAATAGAAGTGGAGATTTTATGTTTTTGAGTTGACTAAGTTGGTTCTATAGAATTTCTACTTCTAGTGCTAGCAGGCATGGCTTTGGCATTTGTCTCTTCATCAGAGGAAGGGAAAGCGAAATCCCATAATCCATGCAATTCAACAATTTATTCATCTAGGGATTCATCAACATAAATTGCGTTTTCTTCTTCTTCTTCTTCTTAATCAGATTCAACATTAGAAATAACATTGGGAGGTTGAGAAACAGAAGATTGATTTTTTATAAATGATCTAAAGGGTTTTCTGGTAGAGGTCTCAACAACTTTCTTTTTTATTTTAACCATATCATTGGACATAGTTTTAAGAAATTTTTGCAATCCCTTGGGATCAAAAGGATATTTAGGAGTTTTCTTCTTTGACTCATCTTTGAATGTTACCTTTTTAGATATTTTATCTTCAAGCTCAGTTTTCTTTTCTAAATCAACAATTCTTCTCTCAATGGACAAAGCTTCTTTTATGTTTTCTACAAGAGTGAATTTATTAACTCTATCTACAAAAATTTCAATACTAGAAGGAAGAGATGATATGTATCATTCTATTTGTACATCCAATCTAGGTTTAGAGGCAGTTGGGATTTTGTTTAATAACTTGTTAAATATGGAGTTGAATTCTTTGATATTTTCATCTGTATTAGCTTTTAAATTAGAAATATCATTGATTAATGATGCAATCTTCCTATAATCACCAAATTTAGAAAGAAATCATTCTTGAAAAGTATTCCAATTTCCTATAGAACCTGAAGGAAGGGAAAAATACCAGGATCCTGCAGATCCTCAGAAAGTATATTGAAACAATCTAACTACAACATCTTCATGGTCAACATCGTTAAGATTCATGGCTAACATAAAATTATTTAGATGTTCTTCAGCAGGAAGGCCATGATCAGGATTATACTTTGGTAACCATTTTTCTGGATTATCTAGGATAGGATGTAAATTTACCATTTGAATAGCACCCGGATTGACCTATGGTAAGTTGGTCATTGATTGACTTGTTGGTTGCAAATATGAGATATTAGGTCTAGAAGAAAATGTGGATGGTGAAGAACTAAAAACTGGAATAGTACTACTTACAACAGCACTAATTCTTTGAGCATAAATGGGTTGATGAGTAGAAATGGGTTGATTAGAGGAGAAGGTGGGAGTAAATGGAGATGAAGATGATGTGATCTCACTAATACCTGATTGAGATGTTGATGTGGTAGCTTTATTATGATGAGATAAAATAGGAAACTCGCATGGAGTTATCCCAAGTTTTTCACTGTGTGATCAGGTTAACACACCAGTACCTTGAAACTTGGATGTAATACTTTATTCCGAAATTTTTGGATTGGTTGTCTTATCTGGAGATATAGATATTTGTTCTAACCTTTCAATAAAAGACTAAACTTCAGGAGACTCGGGAATATGATATGAAGAAGGTATACGAGGTAATGATACAGGAGATGTAAGAAATGGTTGTACATCTTTATACTTATGATATGGAGATAGTGAACAAGATATAGAAGTTGTACAAGATTTGGAGGGTGATTGACTCTTACGTTGGATTTTCAATTGAGATTCAACTTTATATGCCATACATAGTCGAAGGCCCTCCTTCTAGCACCAAAAATGTTGAGGGCTGGAAAGTGACTTCCTCAACATCTGGGATTCCACCCGGTCGGGAGCTTAGAGAAACTCCTTTTCCGTTGAAAATGGTGGATCCGATTGGGGATAAAGGGACCATTTTCCCGTATAAAAAGAGTTTATATAACAAGAGAAATGAAATCAACACTAACGAGGTGATTTATTCTAATGATAACATAAATTAAAACTAATCTAACTATTTCACGGGATTGGATTCTGATATATGATTAAAGCATAATATTTCACAAGCACGAAATAATATAGAACATTGCATACTTAATGAATATAAGCTCATTTAAGAAACTAAATAAATTTAATTGATTTCTTTATTGAAAAACATTAATCAAATAAAAGATCTCTAAGTCTCATGTCTAACAGCATATCGTTCAATACATTATGTCAATAGTAATAAGAACCTATATCAATTCCATGCTTTATCAAAATGAAACTAATAAAAATCATAATTTTGCTACAATATAAGAAACATAAAACTATTAATACATAGATAATAGTACCCACTACATCATAGCTTTAGATCTGAAAAGATAGCTTCAAAGGTTCAGATTTCCAATTAGATAACTTTTGTTCAAACAGTAGTGTGAGTTCCAAAAGCAATATTCTCAAAATTTTGGACCCCTTTCTAAATGCATGAAAGGGGTTTAAATACTATTCAATATTGCAAAAATAGAAGACTTATAAAAGAAGTCTTCTAATATTAGTCTAAACTATATAACTATAAACTAGGAAAATAAAATGCATAAGTTATAACAGTCTATGACTGTTTCCTAGATTCATTGTCTAGTTGTTCCTTGAGTTGGCATGCTTTGATCATGTGTTCGAGTTGGGGGGATGAATTGGCTGCATTCTTATCTGGCCCATGAATAATGCATTTTTGAGTGTAAGAAGAAGCTAAATTTCTACATTGGAGAGGCACCTCAATATTATCAATTGGTTATGAGGCTTTATCAACAAGTACCAATAAATATCCATGTTTAATCTTGTCAAATTTTCAATTTCAAGAGCTTTTCTATTTGATGTCTCTTGCCAGGATTTTTTTTAGGAAATTGATTTCTAGAAAAGTATCTTTTAATGCTTCATGAATCAAATTGGCTTGCAGCAGAGAATCTTTTATATATTCGGAGATGCTGGAGGATACATTCTTAGCTCTGATAATAGCTAATTCAACACTTTTCATTTTAATATCCCAATATCCAAATATTATATCTTTGATTGATTTTTCTAGACAGGGAAGATCGATCACTCTACCCTGTGCAGTATCTTTCCAATCAATGTATTTTGACACTTTGTCATAAATCTCTTCATAATAAGTTCTCATATTAGAAAGATGAGTAACTAATTGGTCACTGGTCTTGACTTGCTCCTGAATCTGAATGTAATTATGATAGAAAACTACTTTTTGATTTGCCGATAATGCTTCCAACTCAGTTGCTTCCTTATTTACTTCATTGATTTCAGGCTTCTCTTGAGATTTTCAACATTCTATTACATTTGATGAATTACTTTATCTTTTTCTTTAATTTCACTTTCCATTTTGAGTTTGATACCTTCAAATTGTTGCTGCAGATCATTAATGTTTGTCTAAATCTCCTACCCAATTCTTTGCTTTCCATCAGAGAAAACTTGCTCCAGATGAGTAATTTTCTATTCCTTTTCTAAAATCAATAACTCAACCTCGATCACCTTGTCAATTGTTGCATTTGCATAAGCACCTGATAATTGAGATAATCTATTAATCACTTTTCCTAAAGATGATTGAGTTCTTTTCCAAAGGACTCGCATTAACGTAGAATCTATAGGTAGTTCAGGAGATTCTTCTATCTTTCATTTCTTCTTTGACCTGGTCATGACAGCTTTGTGCTCTGGGCTATAAAACACATCCAGTGGCAGTATCTCTTCAATTTTCAAGATTATTTCAGTAGTCGGAAATGCTGAAATGATTTCCATATTTTGGCCTGGTGTATCCTCTGGTTTTTCCTCTATATCATTTCTTCCTTGAATCTGAATAAGTTCAAAAATAATCTTGGAAACCTCTGCAGTGAATGAGGCTTCTCTAATTTCTTCCTGATTCTAGTAGTTATCTATATTAGTAGAGACATGCTGCATACTTGATTCTCATATATGATTCATGGAACTTGAAGCACCTACCATAGGCATGGTTTATGACTGAATGAAATTTTGAATGGCAGGGGTATCAGTTTCTGATAGTGATTTCTCAAATTGTTCCCAATTTTGGATGAATTTATCATCCTGTTGAACATTGACAATTTCTTCTTCTTGAACTGGTACCGGTACTTGAGTAGTTGTAGCAATTATAATATGTTATGCCTTCAGTTCTGGTCTGTGAAACAAATAATCTAGTAAATGAGAATTTCTATTTTCCTGATACACTTTGAATCTTTTTAAATCTCCTGGACTAAGAATTTCATCTGATTTATGTTGAACTGCTGAAAATTCATGAATTGATTAAAACATATCATCAAATATGGCAGGCTCGCTTGAAAATTCTCTCATATTGACTGAATTCATTATCTCTCTAGAAATACCATAGGGATCGTAATTTATATTAGGAAACACTTCAAAGTTAAAAGGTTTTAATCGATTAATTTCAATAAAGGCATGCTTGAAATTGCCTAGGGCATATGAACCATAGGAAAAAGGAAAAGTTGGCCAAACAGTCTTCTTGGAATCTTTCAAGGTTTTGGTTAAACCGTGACCAATTGTTTGATAAGCGAATTCTTTGGCTAAAAATTTATCTGGTATATATAAGGGTAGGACATGAGGATTCACATAACTTCCAAAAATATGGATGTATGTAAAATTCTCTTCACTGAACCACCTACCTACAGACTTGAGACTCTTATTGGCTTCGGGAGTGACTCTAATGATTTTTATTTCGAAAATGACTTGGAAGACCGGGAGCATTGTATCATTGCATATTTTAAACATGCGAGAATGATATTTTGACTCCCATAAGAAATCTAAATGTACAAAAATAGGGTTTTTGGCTTCTCTAGTCCATTTCCATCCTAGTGATGAAAATTCGAAGGAAAAATGGACTGTGTATAAGATATAGGAGCTCATATAAAAAGAAGAGAATGCATGGGGTGGCACATTTCTATTTTCTCTGTAGGCCATAATAAATATGATCAAATTATCAGAAATAATGGTAGCCCAAATTATAATATAGCCATCAGAGGCTACTTCTATCAAGGGTGTCCAATTTTCTTTAAATTTGGTTGTATTTACAGATCCAAAGAGATGACACATCATTGCAGCTATTTGAGAGAATGGGATTTTGAGAGAGATGACTGAATACATACCCTTATCTTCATGCTTATTCCGGTTAGGATCATTTCTCCATTCTTTAATTGCAGTCGCAAGATGGTCGTTCTTGTGCATGAACTCTTGAATGAATTGGGAATTCGTATCTCTTATGGGGTTCTTGTAGTTTATACATTTTCTTGAGATCTAACGGCATGAGCGAACCAATGACAGTTCTGCTTCGAGTAAAAAAAATTATGTCTCCAGTATCCACATTGTCCAACACCCATTTCACTAAGTCAGTGTATGGCAGCATTTTAGGACGAGCCGCATTTTTGTGAAGAAAAGAATTCGTTGTGTCTGTCCATGATTCAGAATCATTGTAAAAAGTATCGTTGGCCGCCATTTTTCTGTTGAGAATTACTTGCGGCTTCTCGTTATCGAACGTCTGATAGATCCCTTTCCAGCTCATAGAACAAATTTCTAGGTTGCATGTAGTATCCGAGATTAGGGGAGCCATTTCGTCGTTTTCTTCTTGATGTATGACTGAGAGAGATGGGGTGGCAGATTTCCTTCACACTTTATTCAGCCTTGACATCCTTTTATGCTTGAGTGTTTAGACTTACCCTGTTGAAAGAAAAACCAGAGAGTATAACCTAAAATCACTTCGAACAATATTAACTGTCCTATCAACTTAACTCATGCATATGGGAGATCTATGATATTAATATGTGATATAATTAAAAATCAATTACACACCTCGAGATCATAAAACACTTGAATTAACATTTAATTGACAAGCATAGGTTCGTGTGATAGTGACAAATGTCACTATATTTGGGTTGATTGATCGGTGATTTTGATCGTTGGAGACTTATGACGCTCAGAGCAATCTCTGAAATGTGAAGTGCGATATTGCAATGTTTAAGACAGAATGAAATATCAACATCTGTCAAATGATGGTTTGCGATGTCAGCGTCTATCAAGTGACGGCTTCGTTATTTCGTGTTTCGACATTTCGCAAGTGCTTTTTCGCTATTTCGACATTTCACAAGTTCGGAGATTCATTGTTTCACGATTTCGCTAATATTTCCCCCCGCTTATGTGCCCTTTTCAGTTTGAGGTTTGTTTTTAGTTGTTTTATTTATTTTATAAAGCTTAATCTAATAGTAAAACTTAACATTAAGTTTTATTTCTAAAACAAATATTAACCTAAAAATTTTAAAAGGGTCCTCATTATCCGTTCTAACCTATTTTACTTAGATAATGGGGTGTTTTTGTAATACTACAACAAAACCTCATCGAAACATCCCCATTTTTGTACTTTTTAAGGATTATGCTCATGATTCACCTAAATAACCATATTCTACACAAAACCCATGTTTTATATTTTCTTTAGCCTTCTTCATCAATTTTTAAATGACATAAAAATATTTCCCCTCTAATTGTCTGTTACAGGAACTTTTTGTAACTATAGCAGGTTTTCTATGTAAATTCTCGAAAACACCAATATTTTTAGAATCAAGTTAGGAAAATAAAAAAATCATTCTAAGAAACCATAAAATCATGTAAATCAAATATATTAATTCTCTTATGTCTTATGAAGTTTGTATGATATGAGAATGGACAAATGTATGGTAATGAAGGTAATAATGAATGAAAGTGAAAGGAAAAGTATAGAATATTAGATAAAATTTCCTTCCAAATCAAGTCAAAACAAGGGCCCAACAAGCTATCAAAGTAACAACTGTATAATGCATAAAATTAAATTAAAAAAATAGTGTGCCTAAACTATTAGTATACAGTATATACGGGTTGGGTTGTACTTTCGCCTGCTTCTCAACCTCAACTGCTGCACAAGAACTATTTGGGTTGTGCTTCGACCTACTTCTTGACCTCAAATACTCGTATAAACTCCTCTCATATTCTCAATTAATATCTATTTATATCTTAGTCTTATTGATGTAAAAAATGTGTGTGTTCAACCCCTCCCATATTATTTTATGTATGCTTTCAAAGAGATAATTAATCTTCTTAGTCCTAACAACTAGTTTTCCAAAGAAACTAATTCCTAAATCTTATCAATTAATCTCCTTCATGACCACCTTATCTCAAAAATGAGGTGTAGGCTTAGTATTAGATCCAATCTAACTTACTAATATTCTAGAATATTTTGAATGTTTCATTCAAATTTCTAAGACAAAGAATATGTTACTTTTATTTATTTAAGTAAAATTGCAATATGGTATTATTTCCCACTTTTACTAATTAGTCAATAGAATTTTTCTTAAACTAATTCTCGTGCGTTCACACCTACCTTGTGAAATAACTTGTTGCTCGACACTCCCACTTAGATAGGAAGGAATTATGCACTAATCCAAGTCTGTCTTTAAATGCTTCAAACTTCATTTTTGTTAAGGACTTGGTCAGAATATCAACAACCTATTGATCTCTAGATACATATTGGAGCTTCATTTCCCCATTCTTAATATTTTCATATATAAAGTGATATTATATATGTGTGTGTGTGTGTGTGTGCTTCGATTGATTAGGAAACGCTGAATTCTCATAGTGTTTGACATAAATATTAATCATCGTGGGATCCAACTATTGACCAAATAAATCTGTAAGCAACTTGAAAATCCAAATGGCATCATAACTCATTGTAATAGACGTCATATACTTAGTATCTACTAAGATAAGTGCCACATAATTATGCTTCCTATTAAACTAGAATATCATTGTTGATCCCAAACTAAAGTAACACCTTAAGGTGCCCTTCATCTATGTTTCATTGTTTACCAAGTCTAAATCTATATACCCTTGCAACTTCACCTCACCATCTCTAATATATATCATAACATACTCCTTTGTGCCCCTCAAATACCTGCGTGAATTTTTTATTGTTGCTTCAAGGTGTTCACTAAAAAACATGCATCTGGTCTAGTGTTGATTAGATACATCAATGAAGTTGTTAGCTATATGTACAATGTGGGATCCATAAAATCTAAACTAAAATTGTCACCTCCTTTGGATTGGTGGTCATTAGTGTGGTAATAGGTTTTTAGTTCTCCAAAAAAATGTATACTTAGCCTACAAACCTCCAAACCAATGCATTATGTAGATGTACTTCATCTCAAATTCAACTACCATATATGTGTTTTTCCCTACAATTATCTTCTCTTCACTTTTCAAAACAAGTCATCTATATATAGTACCAAAATAAGTAGATTACTCCAAAAAATATATAATATAAGTTAGGGTCTACTTCACTTTTGGTGAATACCATACTCAACAATTACCCATCAATCCTCAAATTGCATGCTCTTAGTGCCTATGTAAGTCCATGCAAATCTTTCTTAAGCCTAAAAACATGGGATTCCTTTCCACTTACCTAAAATCATTAATGTGGGAATAATTTCTATTTACCAAAAAGACTTGAGGTTGATCTATGTGAAATTATTTCTCAATCATCCCATCAAAGAAAATTGTCTTTACATCCATCTAATGTATGCTCCATCATATGAATGAAACTATATAAATAACTATTGTAATGGAAGTGTGCCTAGAAATGGGAGAAAAAGTATCCTAATTGTCCACTCCCTCTTATTGGGAGAACCTTCTTGACACAAACCTCACTTTGAACTTCTCAAATTTTCCATATACAACATGATTTATCTTGTATATCCACCTAAAAATCACAATTGATTTCCCATCCATTATTTTCATTAGGTTCCAAACATCATTCTTCATGATGGAGGTGTACTCCTTCACCATGCCAATCCACCATTATTGTTGATCTACTACCTCCAATAAAATGGAATATTCAGAATCGATTATGTTTCTCATTAATGCCATGTAATTAGGAAACTTATTTAGAGACGTGCTCTCCATAATTGTGGTCCTAATGTCCCTAATATACTCCTAAGCATCCCTCTTCCTCTAGAGATCTATCTTCCTCCTTTCTATCTACTCCATCTCAATCTAACTTCACTAGTAATCCAATGGTGGAAGATAGTGTGATGGTATTATAAATGAAAATTTAAATGGTAATTCCAATTATGAATATTTTAGTAAAAAAAATATCACTATATACAAGAATATAATAAATAATAAGAGATATGTCCTTCTAGAACCTCAAATGAAGAAGAGAAGTAGTAAGAGAAAGAGGTAGAAACTATCAGTGGTGATTTTACTCCATGTAGAGAGAGTGATGATAATTATAAACATAAGAATAAGGGATAGGAGATTAAGAAAATGAAATAAAAATATCTTCTCAAGAAAGAGAATAACCCTAGAAGGGATCAAAGTGAAGAGCATACCAACGCTACTTCTAGGATTCCCATGCTCTCTATTTATGTTGATCCTTAATATATAAATATTGTAACTAATTTTTTATCAATGGTATCTAATATCTCCTCTTATTTTGATGGTGAGGATTCATCTATTTCAATCCTTATTCCTTCACCCTCCTGACTTGCTTAAGTTTCACTCCCCTCACCTTCATCTCCATCTAGGTCTCCATATTTGAAAATTCCTTTTCCCCCACTTTTCCCATGGAACCACGAAATCCAAAATTTTATCTTTTCTTTACGAACATTAAATAAATTAAATTCCATCATATCATTTCACATTCTACTTCCATCAATCATTCATTAGATTTTTTCTTTTCTCCTATTATCCAAACTCCTTAATATGTGTTATCTGCATTTTTTATTGATCAAATAAGGGAAAAATAATGGACGAAGGAAAACTTATGCACTATGGATCCCAATAAAAAAGTTTCAACTAGGTATATATATATATATATATATATATATATATATATATATATAGAGAGAGAGAGAGAGAGAGAGAGAGAGAGCACAACATGAATATATAATAAAATTTATCAAAGCTAATGTCAAGAACATATCAATGTTTACTTAAGGGTTACATGGGATTTGGGAAAATTGGAAAAGGGGGCTTCCAAAAAAACAATATAGGAAAATATTTACCCTTATGGTTGACTTCATCACCTTGAATCCTATTAATTCTTCTAAATTTGATTTCTATAGTACTTTTTTTAGGCCCATTTTTAACCACAAAATTCCACTAATGAATGTCACTCTACAATAGATGAAATATGATTATGCTAGAAACCTTGCCAACCCTCCTCAACCTACCAAAGTGACTAATAATGTAACCCATAACCCTAAAAAATTAAATATTTTGGTCCCTTTATTTATGGAAAGGGTGATAAAGAAGCCTTTACAAAAATTGATATCTTACTGAAAAATGGATATTATAATGCATGAGGTCTCAAGAAGCATGGTCAAGTACCATGGAGAGACATGAAATGTTGAGATTCAACAAGATGATGAGCTTAGTGAAAATTAAGCACCTTCACTAAGTGGGGCCCACAGGCTATTTTTAGGTGTATGTCTATTTTTAGACATGGTGAGCATATTCTATAAGTTGCAGGATGCTATTTGTAGATGGTTGATCAAGTTGGAAAAATAGATGAAATTATATTTTTATAATATTGGGTGAAGTATTTATAGATCGTCAATCTAAAAATAGATGCATGTCGATTATTATTAGCTCTTAGTAATAATCCAACAATAAACATCAACTTATTCTCTTGGAGAACTTTATTTCAGTGAACAGATTTGAAAAATCAGTGAGCTAAAGGAATTACAAAATTCCTAGGGTTTACTGGTGGTTCATACATGGAGGACTCAGTTAGAATTGAAGTGGCAAAGTTATGACAGAGTTGGAAGTGTAGTTACAGGAGTTGTTATTCAGTTTAACTCAATTAATGGAGTTAAACTCAGTTGAGCTAGTTGTATCTATTCTAACTGAAAGATACACTAGTGAGAGTTAAGTGAATTACTTATTTAATTAATTCACAACTACTAACTCACTAACAACTGAATAGAAACAACAATTAACTACAGTGCATGTCAGTTCCAATGGAGACTTTGTGGAGAGATAGGTGAAAGGGTGAGATGGACTATCTGTTGTGACTATAGTGATGCATTCAATGCATCAGACACACATTGGAGTTTCCAATGAGGATTGTGCAGTCAAGGCAAGGTAGATTCGAATTCATTCAGGGGTCTTCTTCATCAGGGACTGCGTAGTGGAGGCAGGCTATCAGGTGGCAAGAAATTGGTGCATTGAGATGCAAATTTCTGCATGACAATGTGTAATGATTCTATATTGTACTGAGAGCTTGATGTACTAAGATTTGTATGAGATTATTACATGATTCCATTAATATACATAATATTATAGTTGGGGTTTTTAGCTTTAAGCTTTCTTGTTAAACAACTGTGTTATGTGTGACCGAATTTATTCACATGTGTTTGCAATTGAGTTTTAAATTTCCACAAGTTTAATTAGTGGAAGGATTCTGTATTTTGCAAGAAGATAAATATTGTGAGATCAGGAGGATCCAGTAATTCATCAGTATTAATAAATTTCTACATGGTATAGGAGCAATTTTGATTACTAGAGATTGCAATTGTGAATAATTTTTGAGTTTGTGCTGGTGGATAATTTGAATTTGCTGTAGAAATTTCTTGGTGCGACAGTTGAGTATTCATTGAAATGTCTTTCAATGGGTTGCGATTGGAGTTTTCCCTTGAGGGTAGCACAAAATACATATCCTGGAAGGATAGTATGGAGGCGGTGCTTAAAGACAATGGACTGAAGGAGTTCATCAACAACGGTGTTCCTAACCCTACTTCTAGCGATGCTGCATTACTTGACGCATGGAAAAAGAAGGTAGCAAAGACAAGAAGAATTCTGTTGGAAGGTGCAAAGGACCAATGAGGATTGTGCAGTCAAGGCAAGGTAGATTCGAATTAATTCAGGGGTCTTCTTCATCAGGGACTGCGTAGTGGAGGCAGGCTATCAGGTGGCAAGAAATTGGTGCATTGAGATGCAAATTTCTGCATGACAATGTGTAATGATTCTATATTGTACTGAGAGCTTGATGTACTAATATTTGTATGAGATTATTACATGATTCCATTAATATACATAATATTATAGTTGGGTTTTTAGCTTTAAGCTTTCCCGTTAAACAACTGTGTTATGTGTGACTGAATTTATTCACATGTGTTTGCAATTGAGTTTTAAATTTCCACAAGTTTAATTAGTGGAAGGATTCTGTATTTTGCAAGAAGATAAATATTGTGAGATCAGGAGGATCCAGTAATTCATCAGTATTAATAAATTTCTACATGGTATAGGAGCAGTTTTGATTACTGGAGATTGCAATTGTGAATAATTTTTGAGTTTGTGCTGGTGGATAATTTGAATTTGCTGCAGAAATTTCTTGGTGCGACAGTTGAGTATTCATTGAAATGTCTTTCAATGGGTTGCGATTGGAGTTTTCCCTTGAGGGTAGCACAAAATACATATCCTGGAAGGATAGTATGGAGGCGGTGCTTGAAGACAATGGACTGAAGGAGTTCATCAACAATGGTGTTCCTAACCCTACTTCTAGCGATGCTGCATTACTTGACGCATGGCAAAAGAAGGTAGCAAAGACAAGAAGAATTCTGTTGGAAGGTGCAAAGGACCATATTGTGTCAAGCCTTCATGGGAAATCCACTCCATTTTAAATGTGGAAGGCTTTGACATATCTTTTCCAAAGAAACAACGACCAGAGGAAGTTGGCGCTGAAAGATAAGTTCAGAAAAATAAAAATGGAGAAGGGCGACGGTATTCCAAAATATCTCACGAAGTTTTTCCACAATAGGGATGAACTAGGAAGTGTGGGGATTATTGTTGATGATGATGAATTGGTGAGCTTAGCTCTCCTTTGGCTTCCAAATATTTGGCATAGCTACGAAGACTCTGTCAATGGATGGGAGAAACTGTCGGGTTGGGAGCGACTTTGGTCGGATCTTGTGCAGGAGGAGATAAGGCGAAGTACCAGGGATGGCTCTTCATCAAAGAATGATGATGAAAATAATTTCGCTTTGGCTACCAAAGAAAGGAAAGGGAAGGGGAATAAATTCCACTAAAAATCCAAGGCTAAAGGCAAGAAGCTGGATTTGTCCAAAGTGAAGTGTTTTCACTGTCACGAACATAGGCATCTCGCCACTAACTGCCCACAGAAAAAGAAGAACAAGAAGGTTGCTGGAGCTGCAGCTGGAGAGGCCTTAGCCTCACAATTTGAACTTGATTTCTCTTTTATCGCATGCTTGGTTTCAAGTGCTATGGGATCGGTGTGGTATCTTGATAGTGGTGTGTCTTTCCATATGACGGGAGATAAGGAGTTGTTTAGTGACTTGGAGGAGAAGGATCTCCAAATGCATATAGAGATGGGCGATGATGGTCGATATAGTGCGACCGAAATTTGGACCATTACCTTTGAGAGGGAGTCAGGTAATCCATTTCTATTGAAATATGTTATGCATGTTCCAGGTCTGAAGAAGAACTTGGTCTTGGTCACAATGTTGGAAGACAGAGGTTATGACGTTGTTTTCAGCGATGGAAAAGCTTTCTTGTAATATAAAACAACGGGTCAAGCCAAGAGGATAGGGATTTGAGTTAAGAATATCTACAAGCTGGAGGTAGATGGCTGCGCTAAAATTATGGGCAAAGCAGAAGAAGTGGTGAGTCGGGATGAGGGCGAATTATGGCACACGAGACTGGGCCATCTTCACCATGGCACCTTGAAGATTTTGCAACAGATTTCTACTGCACTTCCCAAGGGTACTCTTGCGCTGTCAGATCAGTGCAAGGGGTGTACTATGGGTAATTTTGTGAAGACCACCTTTCATGAGAAGGAGAACCATGCTTTGGTGATCTTAGAGAGAATTCATACAGACGTGTGTGGACCTTTCTCGGTTGCTTCAATAGAAAAACACAAGTATTATATTATATTTTTTGATGACTATTCTCATAGATGTTGGATCTTCTTCATGCAGAAGAAGAGCAAGACATTCTCAAAGTTCTGTGAGTTTAAAGTATTGGTGGAGAAGAAGTCGAGGAAGCAAGTGAAGGCTCTACGAAGCAATAATGGTGGTGAATATATCTCGAAAAAATTCAAAGACTTATGTAGCAAAGAAGGAATTTGAAGAGAACTCATAGCACCTCATAACCCACAGCAAAATGGGGTCGTGGAGAGGAAGAACAGAACGATCATGGGTGCTGCACGAGCTATGCTTGAGAGGGAGCTAGACTTGCATGCAGAGGAGGAATTGCCAGTTCTGAAAGATGAGCTTCCAAATGTGGAAAAACCATAGGAGGAAGTTCATGGAGTGGAGGAGTCCACTCACACAGAGCCAAACATCAGAACTAGCATAAATCGTACCACAGAAGCTGAGAGACTGAAGCTTGATGTGGCACAGAATGTAGGAGTCCCTACATCACATCGCTGACAGAGACAGTCACCTGACTGATTTACTGGATACATGGCTCTTATGAGCAAGTGTGTCATGACAGAGCCATATTCTTTTGAAGAAGCAGTGCAGGAGCCCACATGGGTAGATGCCATGGTGGAGGAGTATGATTCCGTTGTTAGAAACAGTGCTTGGGAGATTGTTCCAAGGCCGGTGGGTAAATCAGTTGTAGGATCAAGATGGATCTACAAGGTAAAGCAAGCTGCTGATGGGAGCGTCGAGAAGTATAAAGAAAGATTTGTTGCCCGGGGCTTCTCATAGATCGAGGGGATTGATTATGAATAAACCTTTGCACCTGTCGCACGGTATTCTTCCATAAGGACCATCCTTTCTCTCTCAATGCAGATGGGTTGGCACATTCATCAGATGGATGTGAAGACTGTGTTCCTTAATGGGATCATTGAGGAAGAGGTGTACATTGAGTAGCCTGAAGGATTTGAGATCTTTAGCAGTGATTTGCATGTGTGCAGACTCAAAATAGCGTTGTATGGGCTGAAGCAAGCACCACTTGCTTGGTACACACAGATCGACAACTATTTCACTGGACTTGGCTTAACCAAGAGTGAGGCGGATGAAAACCTGTATCATATTGTGGTGGAGATTAAGATTTTAATCATTGTTCTTTATGTCGATGATTTAATACTAATGGGTTATGAGAAATTGATACACTCATGCAAGGCAGATCTTGCAAAGGAGTTTGAGATGAAGGATTTGGGTCTCCTTCATTATTTTCTTGGATTGGAAATATGGCAGCAAGAAGGTGAATTGTTTGTGTCTCAATGCAAGTATGCTAGGGAGATACTCGAGAAGTTTCACATGCAGGGCTGCAAGCCCATGGATACTCCTCTTCCAAGAAATTGGAGGAAAGAGGATGCTACATCGGCAGAGGTAGTGGATGCCACTGTTTATTGACAGTTGGTGGGTTCACTCATGTATTTAGTTAATACAAGACCAGACATATGCTATGCAGTGAACCAGCTTTCACAAGCGATGGTTAAGCCTACCAAGCTCTTTTGGAAGGTAGGCAAGCATGTCTTGAGGTATCTCAGGGGCACATATGAGTATGTCTTATGGTATAGACAGACAGATGAGGTGAATTTGCATGGTTTCACGGATGCAGATTGGGCAGGTAGCCCAACGGAAAGAAAGAGCACATTAGGAGGGGTTTTCAGTATCGGATCTACAGCAGTTTCTTGGTATAGCAAGAAAAAAATATCCGTGGCACTCATTTCAGCGGAAGTATAATACATGGCAGCAATTCAAGCTGCATGTGAGGCTATCTAGATGAGGAAAATCCTAGTCGGTTTGTTCGGTTCAAATTTATATCCTACAGTGATACATTGTGATAATCAGAGTTGCATTAAAATCTCGATTAATCTTGTGTTTCATAGATCTAAACATATTGATATCCAGTATCATTGTATCAGAGATTGTATGCAGCGGAAGATCATGTTACTTTAGTACATTCCTACAGAAGATCAAGATGCAGACATTCTGATGAAGGCGCTCGGCAGGAGCAAATTAGAATACCATAGAGGTAGGATCGGGGTGAAGGATAATCCCTATCTTGTTGAGAGGGAGTGTTGAGATTCAACAAGATGATGAGCTTAGTGAAAATTAAGCACCTTCACTAAGTGGGGCCCGCAGGCTATTTTTAGGTGTATGTCTATTTTTAGACATGGTGAGCATATTCTATAAGTTGCAAGATGCTATTTGTAGATGGTTGATCAAGTTGGAAAAATAGATGAAATTCTATTTTTATAATATTAGGTGAAGTCTATTTATAGATCGTCAATCTAAAAATAGATGCATGTCGATTATTATTAGCTCTTAATAATAATCCAACAATAAACATCAACTTATTCTCTTGGAGCACTTTATTTCAGTGAACATATTTGGAAAATTAGTGGGCTGAAGGAATTACGCAATTCCTAGGGTTTACTGGTGGTTCATGCATGGAGGACTCAGTTAGAACTGAAGTGGCAAAGTTATGATAGAGTTGGAAGAGTAGTTACAGGAGTTTTTATTCAGTTAACTCAGTTAATGGAATTAAACTCAGTTGATCTAGTTGTATCTAGTCTAACTAAAAGATACACTAGTGAGAGTTAAGTGAATTAATTAGTTAATTAATTCACAACTACTAACTCACTAACAACTGAACAGAAACAACATTTAACTACAGTGCATGTTAGTTCCAGTGGAGACCCAGTGGAGAGATAGGTGAAAGGGTTAGATGGACTATCCGTTGTGACTATAGTGATGCATTCAATGCATCAGACACACATTGGAGTTGCCAATGAGGATTGCGCTGTCAAGGCAAGGTAGATTCGAATTCATTCAGGGATCTTCTTCAGCATGGATTGCGTAGTGGAGGCAAGCTGTCAGGTGGCGAGAAATTTGTGCATTGAGATGCAAATTTTTGCATGACAGTGTGTAATGATTCTATATTGTATTGAGCGCTTGATGTACTAAGATTTGTATGAGATTATTACATGATTCCATTGATATACATAATATGATAGTTGGGGTTTTTATCTTTAAGCCTTCCTATTAAACAACTGTGTTATGTGTGACTGAATTTATTCACATGTGTTTGCAATTGAGTTTTAAATTTCCGCAAGTTTAATTAGTGGAAGGATTCTGTATTTTGCAAGAAGATAAATATTGTGAGATCGGGAGGATCTGGTAATACATCAATATTAATAAATTTCTACATGAAAGTGGAGAATATACCTAAATTTTTTTGGCTAGGTTCAAATGTCAATTATTTACCTACTTCCTTATAGATCTAGCTTCCTCCTTTCTATATACCTCTTCATGCCAGCCTAACTTGACTAGTGAACCGAATGTGGAAGTTATAGAGAATGGTATCTTGAATGGAAATGTCAATGGTAATTCCAATGATGATTCTATTACTTAGAAACAATATAAAAAAGTATAAGGAGATAAACAATATGATATATAATCTTCCAAAACTTCCACTCAAGAATAAAAGTAGCAAGAATAAGAGGTAACAACTATATGTGGTGATCCCCCTCCACCTAGAGAGGGTGATGATATTTATAATAATAGGAATAAGGGATAAGAGATTAAGAATATGAAATGAAATGATCCCCTCAAGAAATACCCTAACCCTAAAAAGAATGAAAGTGAAGAGCACCCTACACTACTTGTGGGATTTTCATTCTCTCTAATTTTGTTTATCCTTAGTGTACATCTATTGTAAATTATTATTTTATTCATATTATCTAATATCTCCTCTTACTTGGATGATGATAGTTAATCTATTCATTCCCTATGACATCACTCTCATTCATTAAAGTGTCATCCCCTACCCATATTCATCTCCATCTATGTCTTCATCTTCCTCTAAATTATAATATGTAGTTTCACATTATAATAACACACATTATTCATTGTATTTGCCCCATTATCATATAGTCCAAACTCTATCATGTGCATTTTCTGCATTTTTTATTGATCAAATAATATACCATCAATGGAGGAAGGAACTTTTGGCCACTATTGATATGAAGACTAAATCTTCATTTATATTTATCATGATCTTTAAGTCTAAAATTTTATTTGTTTCCACTCTTACACTAAATGTGGAGAATAAAATTTATGACATGGTAATTTAATATATTAAAGCTAAGGAATTGTATTTTTATATGTATATTGTCCAACTTGAAGATAGAATAAAATTGATTAAATCTAGTGTCAAGGAAGTATACAGTGTCTACTTAAGGGTTAAATAAGATTTGGCAAAACTATAAAATGGGGCTTCCAAATTGAATTAACAATAATAGTTCCACAATTTTTTGCACAAAGAACAAGAGGAAAATATTTACCTTTTATGGTTTAAATCATCTTCTTGAATCTTATTGGTTCTTCTAAAGTTGATTTTGATAGTATTTTTTTTAGGCCCATTTTTAACTTCGAAATTTCCCTAATGAAGGTCGCTCTATATTAGATGAAATATGATGATGCTATAAACCTTCCAAACCCTTATCAAGCTATATAAGTAACTAAGGATGTGACCCATCTCCTTAAAAACATTATCATGTTGACCCCTTTATTACTCTAAAGGATGATAAGGAAGGTAATTTTATAAAAAAAATTGATATCTTACAAATATATAAGGTCTCATGAAGCATGGTTAAGGACCATGGAGAGCCATGAAAGTAGAGAAGATACTTAAATTTTCAAGGCTAAGTCAAAATTTCAATTCATACCTTCTTCTTCTAGGTATCTAGCTTCCTCTTTTCTATTTACTTATTCGTGTTAGCCTACCTTGACTACTGAAATAGATGTGGGATCTAGTAGTTGTTAGCAACAATATCAATCAATAAAACAAGGAGATAAAAAATAATACATAATTCTTCAAAAATTCCACTCAAGAAGATAATTAGAAAGAGAAAGATCTAGCAACCATTTATGGTGACTCTCCTCCAACTAGAGATGTAACACCCCTTTTTAATCCCCAAATTGTGTAATATGTAATCAAGACTAATGATGTTGGCATGGCTAGCATGGATATTTTACTAGATTTCAATTGATGTAAATATTCATCTTTATTTAATATATTGTCAAATTAAGAGAATATAGAATCCAAAATAGATCCTAATTCCTGAGAAAAGAAGACATACGGGGGATTTGAGGAAGTTTCCTATCTTACCTGAATTAAATGTCCTTATTTTTTACTTAACAGTTGAACTACCCAATTGTTATCACTTATGAGAAGGAATATGAGTGTTATTGAATTCATATAGAGTTATGGACTAGATACCCATTTTATACAATTCAGATTGACCATGTAGCCCATGGAAGGGATCTGAATTTTCATACTAGAAGAGTGCATGAACTTAGAAAAGAAAATGGAAATATTCATGTTGGAAAAGGGATTAGAGAAGTTGAATTTAAATGAGTATATATTATGTGTTATATGACTTGTAGAGTGTTGTAAATGTGACCTAAGGTAGTCTATGAAAGGAATCCAAAACCAATCATGGATTCTAAGACTGTGATTCTGAGCATAAGGTAAGGGGAAAATACTCCTAAGAAGAAACAACCTATGTGGATTTGTGGACTACCTAATTGGATATGGAATTCATTGATGAAGTTATCAGGTTGTGCTATAAGGTTATATGGAATTATGGATGAAGCTTGTTGAATTTATGCACAAAAATAGTTAAGAAAGGAAAGTATCAATGGACTATTGGCTTAGTGAAGGGATCCTTTTATTATTTATATGCCCAATGTTGCCACATTGTGAAAGATAACAAGCCTTGGATCATTGGTTGAAAGGAATCATACTAAATCCATGTGTATGAAGGAGATTATACTTTACATTCTCTACCTTGAATTTAATCTTCTTGAACCTTGAGTAAGACCTCCTCTTAAGACATTTGATATTATAATGTATAAGGTATCATGAAGAAAGTTCAAGGACCATAGAGAGCAATGAAAGTGGAAAATATACCTAAAGGTTCAGGGCTAAGTGAAAATTCCAATTCTTTACCTTCTTCATTTAGATATCTAGCTTTCGATTTGTTCTACCTACTTATTCATGTTATCCTAACTTGACTAGTGAACTAGATGTGGGAGCTAGCGTTTCATGGTGATTCTAGTAGTTAGGAACAATATCAATTGGTAAAATGAGAAGATAAATAATAAGACATAATATTAGAAAACTTTGACTCAATAAGATAAATAGCAAGAGAAGAGGTAAAAGTTATAGTAATTGTGACCCTCCTCCACCGAGAGATGTAACGCCCCTTTTTAATCCCCAAATTTTGTAATATGTAATCAAGACTAATGATGTTGGGATGACTAGAATGGATATTTTATTACATTTAAATTTATTTAAATATTCATATTTATTTAATATATCTAAATTTTAAGAAGGGATAAGCCAACACATATCCCAATGATTGAGAGAGGAATATGTAAGGGGCATTCGGGGAAGTTTCGTATATTACCTTAATTAAATGTTATAATTTGTGACTTGGAAGTTTAAATACCCAATTGATAGTGCTTATGAGAAGGAATAGGAGTGGTACTAAATTACTCTAGATTTATGGAATACATACCCATTCTAAAGAATTCAAATTCACCATGCATCCCAAGGAAGGGACATAAATTCTCATATTGGTAGAGTGCATGGAATTATAAAATAAAATGAAAATGTGCATGCGGGGAGAGGGAGTAGAGAAGCATAATAAAAAATGAGAATATCTTGTGCGGTATACAACTTGTATAGTTTTGTGCATGTGAAACTGAGTAACATGTGAAAGGAATCCATAACCGCGCATGGATTATAAGACTGTGATTGTGAGCAGAAGCTAAGTGGAAAATCCTTCTAAAGGAAACAATGTGGATTTTTTACTACCTAATTGGTTATGGAATTCAATGATAAATTCATAAGCATGAGCTAGTGGGTCGAATGGAATTATGAAGAAATATTGTTGAAGTTGTGCACAAAAGCATTAAGAAAGGAAAGCATCGAGTGGCTATTGGCTTAGTGAAGGAATCCATCTGTGCTTTGCAGGGCCAGTGTGAACACATTATGAAAGATAACGTGCCATGGATCAGTGGTTGAAAGGCATCATATTGAGTCCATGTGTTTGAAGGAGAGTAGCCTTCATTCTCTCTACCTTGAATTGAATCTTGTTGAACCCTAAGTGAGACTTCCTCTTAAGGCATTGGATCTAGCTTGAGTGTGTACAACTACAAGAAATACTACAATGTAGCTAATCCTATGGTTGGGTGGAGATTATATCTCCCTTCTTCAGTTTCCAAAATTTTTAAATGAAACAAATAAGTGTATACGTTTCTCTGTTATTGAAATGAAATTGTTGTCTAGTGTTTCATTATTCTTGCTATGTTGGTTATTGTGTATTTTTTCAACGATTAGCTAGAATATTTTATGTTGGTTTAAAAAATATGTATGAGTGATGATTTGAATATATTGCATAGTTTTTATTGTGTGTTAAATATTAATTATTTCATGAATGAATGATATGTATAAAGGTTTTATCTAAAACAAGTTACCTGTGATGAATATGGGATGTGTGGTTTAGTAAGGTGAATGTAAAATTTGACTTGAGATATGAAGCTCTTCATGTATTCTATAATGTGAATGGATTTTACCATGATAGTTGTGGGAGGAAATAGTTGTTATTGTATCTCCATTTCGAATGAGAAGACATGAAAGTTTTAGAATGTTGGGAAAACATGTTTCCTTTTGAGGTAAGCTAGAGTAGTGGTCCGTTCATTTATAAGAGTTTGGAGTTGACAGTGCATTGTTGAAATCCCAAAGGAGTGAGAGAACCTCACTCAATTGGGTGAAGTTATGGATTTTCCCATGGGCCCATATTTTTATTATATATAATAAGTAGTTAGGTGTGAGTAGTGATTTGAAGTGCCTTTATGCGTTGATGAGGATCTCTAAATATTCAAGTATATAGGAAATTTTGGAAATTTGTTGTCATTGATGGCAAAGGAAAATATTGATGGAATAAACTACAATGCATTTATGATGGTGTTTTCATTGTTGGAAAAAGAAAAGGATGACATAGATGTTCAAGATCCGTTACAAGAAATATGGAGATCAACATGGATGAAGAAGGTGCAGATAATTTGGAGTTATTTCTTGTGCATCATATCATCTCCAATGCAGATGGAACCCATCCATATGGTAAGATATCTGAAAGATATTTCCAGTGGTATGTAGAAGTTTAAAAATGGCCTCCTAGGTCAAAAGATAGAGCGAGTCAAAGCTAGGGACCCCAAAAGTCAAAATTTGAAGAGCTAATCTAGTTGGAGGAGTTTTGGTGCATAGTTAAGTTTGGTGCATTGCCAAAGTGTAGCGGAATGGCTAGTGGTGTTTCCATTGAAAGTACTAGAAATATGTGGCATTAAAAACAAAGTGCGAGAAGCAATATCATTGGTCGTAGGTAGAGCCCACCTTCCATGCGAAGGTCACCACACAAGGTCCTATAGCGAAAAATAGGTAAAGGTGCAAGAAAAAGGAGCTAAAGGAAAAAATTGCTGGATTTGGTAGCATTTGTAGTTAAAATTAAAATGGTTTGTGGAATTTTTATATGGCAGCAGTGATTGTTAAAATGATTTGGGCCAAAACAAAGACATTGGATGAATGAGTCACCAACTCTTGGAGTTTGGAAGTTAATGAAAAACATAGAAGCAAGTTCATACATGTAATGAATTGGTAGAACAGGTAGTTTAGTGGCACAATTTGGCAGTTAAGCCTCCAGAAATAGGAAAAATACAGCTAAATTATGTAAAAATCCAGAATAGAAAAATTATGCAGAAAAACTCAGAGTTTGAGTTTTGAACTACATATCAAAGATTTAAGACTTAAATAACTAATGCAGTAAACTCATCTAAACAGGACAAAGGAAAAATATATTGGATTCATGCGAGCAACAAAGAACAAGTCTCACACCAAATATATCAGCCCAGAAATATTTATAAGTAGAATTCGAGTAGCAAAGTGATAGTGTGTGTGGATGAGAATTTTTTGGTGCAACAAGATGCATTGTGCATCCAGAATGAGTCAAAGACCATATTTGATATATGATAGGTGAATGATGAATTGGTTATTAGTGCTTTGATGTGTTCATAAAAAGTGACTTTTGGTGTAGATGTTATTGGTGCATATAGTTTGGTGATTTTGTGAGATTTTTGAATGTGATTGTAAGGTGGTTTTGGTGAGTTGTTGCAGTGAGATTTTTTTTTTTGTTTACGAGGTAAGTGTTCTATTAGTTCTAGTTTGAAAATGGATGAAATATTAATGAAGAGGGACAACAAGTGGTAGCTTACATATCAGGGGTAGAAGCTCCTTCCAGTGGATGTTGGTAAATTCATAGGGGCAAGATTCCCTTTCAGTGAAGACTAATAAATGATTAGGGGAAGCGGTACCTTTCAGCATAGGTTGATAAATGAACATGGATAGAAGTTACTTCAAGTAGCAGTTGGTAAACCTAAGAGTAGTATCTTATGGGGCATTGAGAGTAGTATCTTATGGGGCATTGATGTAATTAAGTTGAAGCTTGTAATAAAGGAATATTGGTGTCTTGTGTTTATATTTCTCACGTGTTTGGTGATTATGCTATGTTTTACATGATTGAGTTGTTTTGTTGATCCATGAAAATTTTCTAAAGTGATAGAAAAGTATAATTTGTGAAAAAATATTTAATTTGGCCACACTGTTGATTCACCCCCCTCTTAGTAGTGTCTTGGTTTCCATTGATTCTAAAAATTGGTATCAAAGCCAATGTCCTTAAGGATCAATTTAACAGTTGGAAGGAAGATCAAGGATCATGGAGAACCAGGATTGGATTACCTCATATGGATTTCCATTTTTAAATGGGTCAAATTATACAAATTGGAAGGTAAGGATGAGAATATACTTGCATGCTATTGATTTAGATGTATGGTTATCTCTGGAATAAGGATTAATAAATGATAAATTTGATAAGCAAGCTAAGAAGGAACTAATGGGAGGGTTCTCTAAGTCAGATATTGAAAAAATAATTTGTTTTAAGACTGTTAAGGAGATATAGGATAAATTGCAGTCCATCTATGAAGTAGACATGCAAGTTGCATGTGATGTCAAGAGGCTTTCCGTGGAGGATGAAGAAGTCAAAGATTCAAACAACATTTAATATCATGAATTAGAGGATGATTCTCATGTATCAAGAAGCCAAATCATTGATCAACAACCATAGGATATGCAATCTGCAAGTAATTTTGTGTTTTTTGTTATTGTAGAAAAATAGGCCATAATTTTTCAAATTTATCAGCTGCAAGTATTAGTGAAAGTGAAATTTTCTAATCTAGTTGTAGTGAAGAAGGAACTACCTTAATAGCAATAGTATATATGGACATTGGTCAAGAAGCCAATGGTTCCACCTCTGGTCAAGATGAAAAAAGTACATCTCACGTGCCATGTTATGAAACTAGCTCCAAAAATAGAAGAAAAGAGAGATCAATGCCTTAGAAATAAGCCACTTTGAGGGGGAAACCTCCTTTACATAACATAAATGAACAATTCTTGGATGATTCCAATTACAAACCTCCTTCTATATATAGGATTTCATGGGGTCACAAGAACATCCTAGCCGACCTAACAATAATAATGTAAGGGCACAATAATAACAACATTGGGGTTATCGGGGTACAACAATAACAATAAGGGGGCTACACTTACAATAATAAGGGACTACACTAGTAATATAGGGACCTAACATGCCCCTTGTTAGTACCCTATCAATTATAGGATCTCAAGGTGACTGGATGCTTCATATTTCGTGCAAGGTTTTCATTATTGAAAGGATTTTCAAAATTCAAACGATTTCAAATAAAAAGGAAAAATAAAAAATAAAAATAAAAAAGAAAAGAGGGTATAAAAAATAGAGAAAAGAATGAAAAGGAAAAAATAAAGAAGAACCCCAAAAAATAAATAAAACTGAAAGTGCTACAAGTTCAAATTCTACTACTCTTTAGATAGGTCTGTTTAGTCATATAGTTTAATCATGATTGGACAATTTTTAATTTTGTTGATAGGTTAGAAAATAAATATTTTCCAAACTATTTAATCTTGGCTTATCAGTAGATAGGTAGAAAATGAGATTGGTTCAACAACTTAATCTGAACCAATAGGAGAAATAAGGGATACGGGTTAGGTTATAATTTTAAAAGAAAATGTTCAGGGTTTGCAAGTCTAAATGCACCCTACAAAGGAAGAAAAAATGTTAGATGAGTAGTTCGAGTAGGCAGATATGCAAAGGAGGAAGAAACGAAAGGAAAAGGTGAAATGGGGACTTCAAAATACTTTGGGGCGAAATCTATTTTATCCTAAGCCCTGTGAAAGTCTCACCAAGCACCAAATTGAAATTCTCATCGACCAAATCGCAAAACATCCTTTCCATTCATTCATTTCACAAAATCCTCTGATCACCACTAAATTGTGCGATTTATGATAGCCGTGGGGCCCATATCGCCATGTCACTTCCCTCTCCCTACACTTTGCACTTCATAAATCTTAGCACTTACCTTCGTCACTTATAACTAAACCCGCTGATTTATGATTTGCGATATCCGTGGGCCTCTCCCTGCCACGTCAACTCCCTCTCCCCGCACTTCGCACATCAAAATTTTTAATATTTACCTCTACTTCTCATAACTAAATCCATCGATGTGCGATTTGCGATAGCCATGGGGCCCATCCCGCCACGTCACCTCCCTCTCCCCGCACTTCACACATCTCAAGTTTTAATGTTTACCTCTACTGCTCATAACTAAATCTGTCGATGTGCAATTTTCGATCGTCGTGGAGCCCATCCCGCCATGTCACCTCCCTCTCCTAGCACTTTTCACTTTGCAAATCTTAGAACTTACCTCCACTTCTTATAACTAAACCCATCGATTTTTGATTTGCAATATCCATGGACCCCTCCTTTCCACATCACATCCCTCTCCCTGCACTTCGCACATCGCAAGTTTTAACATTTACCTCTACGGCTCATAACTAAATCTGTCGATGTGTGATTCACGATAGTCGTCGGGCCCCACCTCCTTGCCACGTCACACATCCCCTCAGTGCTAAATACCTCCCACCTTACCCTCCATCTCTGCCCCTCACTTCACCATCGACGACCCTCAAGGCATTTCGGCCCCTCCTCAGCTGCCGAACGTTAACAAAGATTGGGGGGGGGGGGGGTGGTCCAAAATGGGTGGTATCCATTACTGCCCCCTCATCAACGTGTCACACTCCCAAAAAATTTCACCCCCCCTCTCTATTATCGCTTACCACCTAAGATCCCCTCTGAAAATTTGTTTCCGCTGTCCTCCAAACCATTTCCGCCCTATGACCATTGCCAATGCCATCGCACCATGTCATCCATCACTTGTCCATTTCACCTCGTCACATCCCCTCCCTCCACCAACACCGTTGTGCCATGAATGGTCGGGCCGTTATCCAACGGACCCTCGCCAACTCAAACGTTACCCTCCAACCAAATTTTAAAACCTGAATTCACCACAACACCAAATTTTGCATTGTTGTTACTATTGAATTGCTACAGGTTGTGATATTTACAAACAACTGCAGAGGAGATCACAACCAACCACCTTGGCTGAAGGGTAAATTTCACATCAAATAAGGAACAACCAGCGCTCTGTGAGCCTAGTTACAGTTCTCGTTTCAACTAATTCATTTATGATCCCAATCCCCTTCAGATTAAACCTTCCTCATTATAAATTCATATTGTTTCTCCCTTATCTATTCCCCTTCTCTTGCAGTCCATTATCCATTGCAGGTGAGACAAAGAGTGAAAAATAAAATCATGCCTCCCAAGGCAAATCAGCAGCCTTTCAATCCCATGGTCTACCCCCAAGTATACTTAAACCATATTACCCTGGCTAATAGTGACTACAAGATCCACGAGACAGAGTCAGACCTCGACCTCTTCGATTTCTATTGCTAGCTCGAGGTTAAGATCCTTGACGAAACATATGATATCATCATGTGGGAGACCAAGATTCCACATTACATATTCACTAGAACCCATAGCTGCCCTAAGCTAATTAGGAAATGTCAGTCTTTCTATGACATTAAACAAAGAGCCATAGTGAACTTTGTAGGAGAGATTTTGTTTTATGTAAATGACCCATCCATTCAAGAGATGTTGCAGGCCCCCATTGTTGAGAACATTGTCCCTTTTTCTTATGAGGCCCTTAGAGGACTATACCAAGGATTATATTTTTCTAGCAGGGCCAAAACCTTGGAGCTTTTCATGACTCCCAATGCACCAATGCCTACCACAAATCCCCCATATCCATCATCCACCTTCCCGTAAAGGACCAAGCACATTGTCACTACCCTATCTTATTTGTTAGGATATCATAATGATCAATGGATAGATGAAGCCATAATTGATTTATTTTCTATCCTCTATGTAGATTCCAAGCCCATTGTTATGTTCAACTATGCTCAGCTCCTCGCTGATTCAATCCACCATCATTTCTTGAAATTTCAAACAAAAGCGGTATTCAAATACACCTTTGTTTTGGTGTACATGTTCACCTATTTTCAATCCAAAAAGTTCAAATTCGACATGACAAAGCAAGGTGAAGACTCTCAATCCAAATATGTCATTTTTTGGACAACTCTATTGAGAAAGGAGCGGGAAGAATATTCATACAAGAGCTTTGCAGACCTATTTTTTCATCCAACAATCAGTGCACTCAACAACACCACAGAGCCCAGGGTCAGTGAGGAAATCAAGAAAGTGATGCAGTTGACAGAGCATATCAGGACAACATATTGGTATCTCTAACAAAACTATACGAAGATCAGGGTGTATGGCAGTGGATTTCCCCCCTATAAACTGCCTAAATACCTCTCCATGAGGATCTTTACCCTTGATTATATCAGAAAAACGATATATGCTGATGAGGTGCATTTTGTTTCAGCCAAGAAGAATTCAAAATTCAGGATCAAATCCAAAATCCACCCACTCATCTGCAACAGCAGGGTAGTAGGGGGAGAGGCAGATAAAATACTAAAAGAGATGAAATTCACACATAGTTTCACCTGGTCATATGATCCAATGGGGATCATATCCAAGAAGAGGGTGGAAAACAATTCCACACCCTACATCCATACCCACAGAATGGAGATAGAGAAGTACATGAACCAAGAAGAATGGGTGGTAGACACACTCCAGGAGGCTGAAGAGCAGGTCATCTCTACTTCAAGAATCCAAACACCAACTCCACAGGAGAGGAACGCAACATGAGTTCAAGATGACAAAGGGAAGGAGCCTGAAAAGGAAATAGGAAGTAAGAGGACCAGGGAGGGTCAGACATAAATGGACATAGATTCCTCCACTAAGGATTTCAAAATGAAATATAGGAAGAGAGACATGATCAGCATGGGCGTTGACCAAGGAAATGAGAAAAACTAGAAATGGGATTCACCAAGTTCATCTCCAGCAGGTGGCCACACAATCTTCTCCACATCCTCTACCACTGTGTCATTGCAACAGCATAATGTGAAAACTCCCACATCTACTTCCATTACAGAAAAAAAGGAGGAAGACATCTATGACACATTCATAGAGATCAAAAGAAGGAATGAGGTTCTAAAGACCAACACCTAAAATAATTTTTGGAAACAAACATGCAGCTCCCAGAGTAGACTCCTATCAGCCTTTGACTCTGAGAAGGGAAGAATGAGGATGGCATTCTTGGAGGCACAAATTCCTCAGCCCAAAGGTGCAACAGACTACAAGAATACATCTTTTGAGTTTGATGCAAAGAACATCCACCCAATAGACCAGATGGAGATGCACAAGAAGACTAGGGAAATGATCTCCTCCACCCTAACTAGCACATCCATGAGCCTCTAAAAACTACAGGTGACTTTATCCAACACACAGTCACAATTAAAGTTGGAAAATATCTATGCCATGGCCAAGGATTGAAGGATAAAATCTCTAGAGGATTTAGTGATACAACTCGGGTACAATCCATCAAACATAGCAGTGGCAGAAACCCTTGTGAGGAAAAAGAATGCAGACATAGCTTCTTTGAGAAGCCAACTTAAGATTCCAGTGAAAGAAGACCCTATGCCAAGGAGATAGAAGCAACTGAAACACAAAAAGCAGAAATGTTGCAATTAATCGTTCAACAAATAGAGAAGATCAAGAAAATAGAGGATGATATGGATAAAATGATCAAATAAAGACAAAAAGAAATAAGTGATACAGTGAAGGGAGAAGAAAAATAAGTAGCTAAGGCCATGATCCCCCTACAAGCAGTTCCTCTCACAGCGATCCCAACAGCCACAACATCTACAAGTGCACCGAGGGAAAATACTGAGCAGCTAGCCAAGGAGATGGAGAACATGTCCTTATAGTCAGCAAAGATTAAAAAATTTCAGGATCAACTCAGTGACCTACAAGAGAAATTCAAAAGGAAATATTCTACACATACCACAGAGTTGTAGATTAGCAAAAAGCTAAATGAAAATTTGCAGAAATCTCTTCAGGAGTCCTCAATTGGTAGCATGGTGGGGAGAGTCAAACAAATCATATGGTTGGATATAATTGAATTTTTAAATGATATATGGCCCTCAATTCAGATTATTTTTGAACAAAGGGATCTAATTGATGTGGTGAAATCTGCCATTGAGAAAACCAATGAGGAACTTGGAAATAAGCCCCAAACTTCCCACAACATCATCAGATTCATAAATTCCAAGAGCAGCCATGAATTGGAGCAACAATGGAAGTGGCTGACAGAACAACCTTTGTTCTTGAATTTAAAAGGGTGTTGAATAACAAGAGACTGGTCACACAGTTAGAAGAAAGATGCCATCAGATGGAGATTGGGGTGAGTAGGTTTTTCAACAAGATTGAGCCACTAAAAAAAAGAGGTTTTCCTTCCTTGTTTGTCATCAATGATAAAATGATGCCCATAAATGACTATGTAAAGAGGCTCACAGAGATCTCTGAGGACACATCCAAGCTCACAAATCCGAAGAACACCGTGACTGGGAAAGAATTCTATGAATTCATCAGCAACGATGTCTTCATACAACATGAGGTGAAACACATTTTTCAGGTGAAACCAACATTTGTGAAGTACACTGAGACTAATGAATTCTACAGGAAGCTGAACAGGACTAAGATACCAACTCCAGAGAATTGGGAAAATCTATGCAGGCTCTAGGAAGGATGCCAACTCAGTTTAGTGAAAAATCTAGCAGCCTAGTGAATTTTCAGTGTCAGCACATCCAGTGTATCAGATCCACCAGCACAGCAGACTGCCAAAGCATTAGATAACGGCTCCATAAGGACGTCGGGCACCTATTGACAGCCACAAAACTTAAACTCGACCCCTAAGGAGAGATGGTCTACTATTTTCGCTCTGTCAGCATTTTCTCTCAATTAACTCAGTTCACCTCCGCGTGGTTTTCCGCAACTTCCTTGTAATTTTATTTATCAATTTCAAAGAAATTGACAAATAAATATATTCAGCAAACTTTGGAAAAATTTAAATATATTTCTGGACTTTAATTCCCCACATTATAACTTTGTGACAGTCCTATGTCCGCCTCCTTATACCTTACAACCTTAATCCCTCTGACTTATATTAACAACCCGACAATCTTTGCAAAGAAACACTTTAATATACTCCAAGCCCACACATACAATCGGCGGAATTCAATTAAATACATACAACATACCTTAGATTATCCTTCATGCTACTTCTGAATGCGACCACCGTTCGATGGGCTTCCCTCCAGATCGACGGCGTTCGTCGATATTGCACTACCTCCTCAGTCGAACTTTAATGTGCGATGGCGCTCAAAAAGGCGGTTTTGGGGGTCCCGCCTTAGGCCACGTGTCAGCTGCTCTATGGAATCGCTCCCAAATGGAAAATACCGCTTACTCCACAAAAGCGGTGCGATATGGGCGGTTTGGTTTCGCAAATCCACTATCAGTTTTGGAACGTGATTGACCAAGGTTTAAGTTGGGTTACGCTATCCTTGGATTCACTAACTCAGGGTCTAACCTTGGGGCAGGGTTTCCAATTAACAACGAAACAAGTTTATCTCTTTATTAAGCGGGGTTTCCACTATTTCGAAACATAGTTCGACGACCACGATTTTACACAGACCTCGTCTATGGGTGGGGTTTTCAATAGTTTAGAAAATTCAAGGGAAACAATGAACAGAGAGATGCAGATATTTTACAACAACTCAATTCAACAATTATATACAAGACAGTGTTCAATCGCCTCACAATTAAACAAATCCCCCCACAATTATCGATCCAAGACAATTTGGTAGCCAATGAGCATGAAATTTATTCAACCGGAAGTAATTGGTTAACACACATATTTTATTGCATAAATCTCCTCCCCTTATGTATTCAGGGAATAAAATTTATATACATCATTATGTGCCTCTTTGGTTCCTCTGTGAGGACCGTTTTCAGTAAACCAAAAGCCTAATTACAATTTATTCGAATAACTGAAATTTGACAGATGGACTGAACCTAACTATTCGACTTCTACTAATTCTAACTGATCTAAATGCAATAGGAAGTTAAGGTATTGACACCTAGTTGTTGCAATTCAAATTATTTCAAACCCTTCTAGCCACAACATGTGAAAAAAACCTTCTACATTGCTGGCTACTGTCTAATGCCCCTGCATCAGACTCCCGAGGGCAATTTTCTTCATGGACTCCTGTCCATGAGCTCTTCCACTGATCTGCCTATCTTCTGCAACACTCTTTCAGTCATCCAAGTGGCACCTTCCTCTGGTTGGTCCTTCCATTTGATTAAGTACTGAAAGTACTCTTGTCCTCTGGTCTTCCTGAACACTCTCTTGTCCAATATATTCTCTGGTTGCAATGGTTGTGCTGGAGGTAGTTGCTTTTTCCACTCAATTTGTTCCTTGTCTACTGGTCCCTCTTCTGTACCATCATCTTCATACTTGTACAAATTTGCAACATTAAAAATGGGAGATATTCCAACATAAGGAGGCAATTCAATCTCATAAGCATTTGCAGAAAAATTTCTAAGTATCTTGCATGGTCCAATCTTTTTGAACTTCAGCTTGTTATACTGCTTCTTTGGGAATCTCTCCTTTCTCAAGTGCACCAAAACCAGATCTCCTACTTCAAAATGGACTTCTTTTATGCTCAAGTCTGCTCTGCCCTTGTATCTGATGCTGCTGCCTTGTAGCTGTTGTTTAACTTGTTCATGTATGGCTTGGATCTCTGAAGCAAATTCCTCACCATCAGCACTCCTCAGTTCTGCCTTTCCTATATTTCTTAACTCTGATATTCCTCTGGGGTGCATTCCATAGACAATATGGAATGGAATCTGCCCTGTGCTTCTATTTGGTGAGTCATTATAAGCATATTCTTCCTGAGGAAAAATATGATCCCAATGCTTGGGATGCTCTCCTGCAAGACTTCTCAACAAATTTCCCAGACTCCTATTCACTACCTCAATTTGTCCATCATTTTTAGGATGATAAGTTGAGCTGAAACTCAGTTTGGTACTAAGTTTCTTCCACAGTTTCCTCCAAAAATGGCCCACGAATCTGGTGTCTCTATCTGAAACAATACTCTTGGGCAACCCATGCAACCTAACAACTTCTTTGAAAAACAAGTTAGCAACATGGGTGGCATCACTAGTTTTGTAACATGGAATAAAATGTGCCATTTTGGAGAATCTGTCCACTACGACAAAGACTGCATCATTCCCTCTCTGAGTCTTGGGAAATCCTAGAACAAAATCTATACTCACCATGTCCCAAGGCCTGTCTGGAATAGGCAAGGGAGTGTACAATCTTGCATTCTGACTCCTTCATTTGGCATATTGACAGATTTTGAAAATTTTCACAAACTTGTCCACTTCTGCTCTCATCTTGGGCCAATAATAGAAATGAATCAGTTTTTCATAATTTTTGTCAGTACCAAAGTGTCCAGCAAGTCCACCAATATGCTTCTCCTTGATCAAATTTTCTCTCATTGAACATTTTGGTACACACAGTTGGTTTCTTTTGAATAGTAAGTCCTCCTGCAAGAAATAATCTAGCCACTGGCTTCTATTTGTTGGAAAAGGGTTACAACGTGCCTCAAATGCTTCCTTAAAATCTGAATCTATTTTATACAATTCTTTGAGAAAATCAAATCCTATAACTTCAAAATTGGTTTTTTGAACAAGCATGTGCCTCCTACTCAAAGCATCAGCTACTTTATTTGCTTGGCCACTTATATGTTTCAAAACAAAGTTAAAACCTTGGAGATACTCAACCCATTTGGCATGCTTATGATTCAACTTGGGCTGCTGTACAATGTACTGCAAAGCATGATTATCAGAATATAATACAAATTCTTTGGACATTAAATAATGCCTCCACTTTTTCAATGCCTGAACAACTGCATAGAATTCCTTCTCATAAGAGGAATTCTTCCTTTTGGTTTCATTCAGGTTTTCACTGAAGTAGGCTATAGGCCTATCATCCTGACTCAGCACAGCTCCAATGGCCTCTCCACTGGCATCACACTTCACTTGAAATGGTTTAGAAAAAACAGGCAGAATCAAAACAGGCTTTTCAGTTATCTTTTGCTTCAAAAGTTTAAATTTTATTTCTGCTTCAGTAGTCCATTTAAATGGTTTTTTGATCTTCTTTATTGTCTCAATGATGGGTGCATTAATCTTGCTGAAGTTTCTTATAAATTTCCTGTAAAAACTGGCAAGTCCATGGAAACTTCTTACCTCAAAAACATTTCTGGGTGAAGGCCACTCCACAGTTGCCTTAACCTTTTCTGGGTCCATATTTAATCCTTCTGCAGAAAGAACAAAGCCAAAATACACCAAATCTTCCTTCATGAATGAGCATTTCTTTAAGTTTATCAGCAGTTTCTCTTGGTGCAGCTTCTTCAAGACATAATTAAGATGCCTCAAATGTTCTTCCTTGGTTTTGCTGAAAACTAATATATCATCCAGATACACTATCACAAATTTACCAATGAATTCCTTCAATACTTCATTCATAAGTCTCATAAAAGTGCTAGGTGCATTTGAAAACCCAAAAGGCATGACCATCCATTCATACAGTCCTTCATTCATTTTAAAGGCAGTTTTCCACTCATCACCCTCTCTTATTCTGATTTGATGATATCCATTTTTTAAATCTATCTTTGAAAAATATTTAGCACCACTCAAAGAATCCATTAAGTCCTCAACTCTGGGCAAAGGGAATCTGTACCTAATTGTTATCTTATTGATTTCTCTGGAATCAGTACACATCCTCCAGCTTCCATCTTTCTTTGGGCTCAATACTGCTGGTACTGCACATAGACTCAAACTTTCTCTGATCAGTCCTTTGTCCACCAATTCCTGTACTTGTCTCCTGATTTCCTCATTTTCTGTGGGAGTCATTTTTTAGGATGCCTTATTTTGCAGATTTGAACCAGGGATAAAATCTATCTGATGGCTGATCTTTCTCACAGGTGGCAGTTCATCAGGTAAATCATCCACAATAATGTCACAATAATTGTCTAACATCTCATGGATTTCTATTGGAAAATCAGAAATCTTTGTAGAAGTAAGAACTACCTTAGGTTTGCAAACTAAAGCAAAACTTACCTCTTCTTCTTCTATCTGCTGCAGATGTTCCTTCCCGCTCAGCAACAAGGTCTTTGGATCAACCACTCTGCTTGATGGCTCTCCTTCTTCCACGGGTATCAATGTATGATGTACCCCATCCTTGAAGAACTTGTAAGTGTTATTCTTGCCATCATGCACTGCTGCTCTGTCAAACTGCCAAGGTCTACCCAGCAGTATGTGACACACATCCATGGGCATCACATCACATAGGACTTTGTCTTTGTATTTTCCCATTTGCAGCTCTATCTCACATTGTTCTTTTACAATCAGCTGGTGCCCTTTATGCAGCCAGGACACCCTGTAGGGAGTTGGATGCTCCCTTGTCTTCAGTTTCAACTTCTCTATCACCTTAGTGGAAACCAGATTGTCTATACTACCACTATCAATGACTAGCTGGCAGCATTTCCCTTGGACTTTGCATATGCTCCTAAACAAAGTCTTCCTTTGTGCAGGCTCAGTGACCTCTTTGGTTTGCTTCAACAAGACCTTATTAACCACCAAGGACTCTCCCCTCTCTGGTAGGATTTCTTCTTCAATTGCTGCCTCTTCTCCAACCTGGGCAACAACAGCATTTATTGGACCAGCACCCACATTCTCTGGGCACTCATAGTGCTTGTGTCCCACTTGCTGACATCTATAGCACCTCAATTCTCTACCTCTGACTTTGTCTCCTCTTCCTCTGTAAGAACCCCTTCTTCCTCTTGCATCACCCTCTATAGATGCATTATGAGATGAGCTATTGTTAGCTCCATCCCTGGGTGTAGTAGGCTTTCCTCTACCACCCTGACTTCCCTTTCCATGGAAAGTACCTCTCTTTTTGGCAGATTGCTTCCTCAGGATTTTCTCCTCTGCTTTCAAGGCCATCTGATAGGCCTCTTCAACTGTCTTAGGAGACAGAAGACCAATCTCATCTTGGATCTCCAGCCTGAGACCATTCACATATCTGGCAGTCTTCCCTAGTGTGTCTTGAAATTTCCTAGCTCTTATGCTCACTCTGTAGAATTATTCTGTGTATTCCTTTACTGTCAGCAACCTCTGTCTCAGGTTCTGCATTTTCCTAAACAATGTTAGTTGATAATCACTAGGAAATAATTTACCTTTTAATTTAGCCATCATTCTGGTCTAGCTTTTGATAGGCTTCTTGCCAACTCTCCTCCTTTCTGCCTGCACTCCATCCCACCAGAGTGCAGCATGTCCCTTCAGCTTTGTTACTGCAAACTTGACCTTCTTATCTTCGCTCATTTCTTCATAGTCAAAGCGCTTGTTCATTTCATTAATCCAGTCCACCAGCTCCTCTGGATTCAGTCCTCCTGCAAAACTTGATACTTCAATCTTGGGCTTAACCGCAGACTCCAGAACAGTTATGAGGAGCCTCATGTCAGGAGGAATCTCAACAATTTCTCCAGCTTCTTCTATCTCAGGTTCACTGATGTCTTAAGGATCTCTGGGTTGTATTCGCTCCATGGCATCCATTCTGGCCTCAAACCTCTGCAAGATCCCCAACACCTCTGCATTGGCAACAGGTCCGCCTCTCCTTCTGCCAGCACCTCTACCAACTCAGATCGCCATGTTAATTCTCTTCAAAAAAAACTCAAAAAAAGCTATGATACCACTACTGATAGCCACAAAACTGAAAGTTAGCCCCTAAGGAGAGCTGGTCTACTATTGTCGCACTATCAGCATTTTCTCTCAATTAAATCAGTTCACCTCCGCGTGGTTTTCCGCAACTTCCTTGTAATTTTATATATCAATTTCGAATAAATTGACAAATAAATATATTCAGCTAACTTTGGAAAAATTTAAATATATTTCTGGACTTTAATTCCCCACATTATAATTTTGTGACAGTCCTATGTCCGCCTCCTTATAACTTACAACCTTAATCCCTCCGACTTATATTAGCAACCCGAAAATCTTTACAAAGAAACACTTTAATATACTTCGGGCCCACACATACAATCGGTGTAATTCAATTAAATACATACAACATACCTTAGATTATCCTTCGTGCTACTTCCAAATGTGACCACCATTCGATGGGCTTCCCTCCAAATCGACGACATTCGTCGATATCGCATTGCCTCCTCAGTCGAACTTTAATGTGTGATGGCGCTCAAGAAGGCGGTTTTGGGGGTCCTGCCTTAGGCCACGTGTCAGCTACTCTATGGAATCGCTCCCAAATGGAAAATATTGCTTACTCCACAAAAGCGGTGCGATATGGGCGGTTTGGTTTCACAAATCTACTCTCGGTTTTGGAACGTGATTGACCAGGGTTTAAGTCGGGTTACGCTATCCTTGGATTCACTAACTCAGGGTCTAACCTTGGGGCAGGATTTCCAATTAACAGTGAAACAATTTTATCTCTTTATTAAACGGTGTTTCCACTATTTCGGAACAGAGTTCGATGACCACGATTTTACACAGACCTCGTCTGCGGGTGGGGTTTTCAATTGTTCAGACAATTCAAGGGAAACAATGAACAGAGAGATGCGGAGATTGTACAACAACTCAATTCAACAATTATATACAGGACAGTGTTCAATCACCTCACAATTAAAAAAATCCCCCCACAATTATCGATCCAAGATAATTTGGTAGTCAATGAGCATGAAATTTATTCAACCGGAAGAAATTGGTTAACACACAGATTTTATTGCAGAATACAATTTATATACATCATTATGTGCCTCTTCGGTTCCTCTGTGAGGACCGTTTTCAGTAAACCAAAAGCCTAATTACAATTTATTCGAATAACTGAAATCTGACAGATGGAATGAACCTAACTATTCGAATTCTACTAATTGTAACTGATCTAAATGCAATAGGCAGCTGAGGTATTGACACCTAGCTATTGAAATTCAAATGAATTCGAACCCTTCTAGCCACAACATGTGGACAAAACCTCCTACATTGTTGGCTAGTGTCTAATGCCCCTACATCACCTGCCAAGAGGGCCATTACAATGAAGGGACACTTCCACTGTAACGTCGGACATATTTCTAAAAATAGTGGCAACGTGTCCATGCATAAGGCGCACAAACCCATTTTCATTTAATCTTGTGGTAAACGAACCGATTTCCCTTTCCGTAACAGAAATCCGATGCAAATAGTTTAAATATAATTTTTCATTCTGTAACAAGCATTGGAATTTGGTTTTGTAAGCACTTTTCATTGCAATTATTCATGCTTTTTAAGCTGGAGCATCAATAAAGAGATTATTATGCAAGATTCATGTGTTGTGTTGTCCTGGTGATGTTTTTCTTTATTCATGTTTAATTTTTTCCCACTGTAATTTTTTCATGTGTTTCATTTACAATTCTATTTGTAAAGCAAGAAGGTTAGATTAAGATTTGTTGTTTCAGAGTACCGTAATCCAGATTGCCTTTACAATTTCAATGTTTTCTTCTGATGTATGGTTTACGAATTCTTAGTTGCTCTTAATTAATTACTGAAAGCACTTTTCTCCATCCCATAATTCCACTTAGCTATAAACGCCAATATTCACAGCTAACTTTCCTTGCATTTGCTCTGGAATTTTATGTGTACACCCAGCCTATTTTGACTCCATAGCCCAATGGAAATTTTTTAGAGGAACCCCCTTAAATCCAACCACAAACCATCAAATAAAAACAATTCCTTCACTCAATTTAGCTAGCCTAATATCAGTAAACTCAAACAAATCTAAATCCTATAAAGAGATCCCTCTTTGAGTCTAGGAGGGCTAGATCCTGGGCTTCAAGTGGTTTTGATGTTGTTCTTTATAATTTAGTCTTTCCAATCTTATAAATTATAGAGTGATAACACCCCTCTCCTTCAAAAAAGTGTTGTCCTCAATGCTTGAGTAGCTCTAGGTGCTTCTGTATAAAATTTTCATCCTCCCATGTAGAATATTTAGTGGGTAAGTTCTTCCACTTGATTAGATACTCTGAAATTGATCGATTTTGTAGCTCTCGAGTTCTTATTTCCATGACCGCTTCAGGTTCCAATATGATTTTTCCTTCCTCATAAAGTTCTAGCAATATTGTTTGAACTGGAAGTTTTTCACCTATAACCTTCTTTAAGAATGAAACATGGAAAACTGGATGCACTCGTGAAGAAGCAAGAAGATCCAATTTTTATGCCATAGTACCAATATTTTGCTACACCTTGTAAGGACCATAGTACCTTGTCGATAATTTATTATCCTTCTTAGCTTGATTGAGGGAAATTTGTTTGTATGGTTGTAGCTGTAAAAATACCTAGTCTCCTATATCAAACTTCTCTTGCTGCGATGTTCATTTGCCTATTGTTTCATTCAATTTTGTGCCAAATTTAGGTTATCCTTTAGGAGTTGGATAACTTCTTGTTGATGCTTGATTTTATCTTCCACTGCTTAATTTCTCTTAAATATGATGTGATGGACAGTGGATGATATCCATAAAGCGCCATAAATGGGGTATTTTTTGTTGTAGTATGGAAGGAAGTGTTATACCACCATTCAAGAGAGGTAACCACTTGACCCATTGTGTTTGTTTATCAGATACAAAACAATGAAGATATCCTTCCAAACATTTATTCACTATCTCAGTTTGACCATCGGATTGAGGATGATAAGATGAGAGCTAGTTTAGTACCCAAACAAGAAAATAATTCTGTCCAAAAATTTCTAGTAAAAATGGGATCTCTATCGCTTACAATAATCTTTCGGTTTCCATGTAGCTTTTGAATTGTTTCCATAAATGCAGTAGCAAATGTACTTGCTTTAAATGGATGAGATAATGCAAAAAATTGTGCATACTTGGTAAGTCTATCAACTACCACCATGATGACAGTCTTTCCATCGGACTTAGGTAAACCTGTGATAAAATTCATTGAAATATCCTCCCAACGTTAACTTGGAATGGATAAATGTTGTAGGAGACCCGGGGTCTTAATTGTCTCAACTTTATTTTTCTGGAAAACCAAAACATTCCGCCACAAACATTTGAATGTCAGATTTAAGGCCATCCCAAAAAAAAAATTCTTCATCCTGTGGTAAGTTTTTAAAAATCCTGAGTGTCCTGCTAAAGGAGAAGTGTGAAATTCCAAAAGAAGATTTTGTTTTAGTTGGGAATTATTACAAAGATATAAGTGATCTTTGTACCATAAGGAATCATTTTTCCAACTAAATGTTTCAGATGTACTAGGATATTGCTACAACTTTTGAATGAGTGTCCACACTTCTTCGTCCTTCTTCCATTCATCCCTTGCTTCTGTTATCCAATCTGGTTGGATAATAGAAATGGCACAAAGCAATGCTTCCACCTCTTCAATATTTCTTGAGAGTGCATCTGCAAAAACATTTAGCTTCCCCTTTTTGTAGATGATTTCAAAGTCATAACCCAACATCTTTGTGACCCATTTTTTCTGCTCTTCCGAATATATTCTTTGTTCCAAAAAGTGTTTAAGACTATCATGATCATTTTTTACCTTGAAGTGTCTTCCCATTTGGTAAGGTCGCCATTTCTTTAGTGCATGTAGTATTTCTAACAGTTCCTTCTCATAAATAGCTTTCTATAATCACTTTCCTTTGATTGAATGGCTTTCAAAAGAAATGGGTCTTCCTTCTTGCATTAAAACAACACCAATTCCATTTCCTAAGGCATCACATTCCACAATAAAGGTTTTTGTGAAGTCTAGCGTAGCTAATACCGGTGCTAGGAAAATTGCCTCTTTAAGATGTTCAAAGGCCTTAGCTGCTTCAGGAGTCCATGAAAATGCATCTTTCTTTAATAATTTTGTTAGAGGTGCCGATATTCTCCCATAATTCTTAACAAACTTCAGATATTACCCTATTAACCCAAGAAATCCTCGCAACTGCTTTATGGTTTTGGGGAATTTCCATTCCTTAATGGATTTAATTTTGTTAGGGTATACCTTAAGACCCTCGTGAGATACAATATGACCCAGATATTCCACCTCTTGTACTCCAAAGAAACATTTGGATGTTTTTTCATATAATTGTTTCTCCCCTAATAGTTTGAGCACCCTGTCAACATGTTGAACATGATCCTTCCAAGACCTGTTGTAGATTAGTATATCATCAAAAAATACTAGCACAAATTTTCTAAGGAAGGGTTTCAAAATGGAATTCATCAACCCTTGAAATGTAGAAGGTGCATTGGTAAGTCCAAAACCCATGACGAAAAATTCATAATGACACTCATGAGTTAAAAATGTTGTTTTTGGAATATCTTCAATATTCATTCTAATTTGATGATATCCTGAACGAAGATCCAAATTGGTAAAATAAATTGCTCCATGTAATTCATCCAATAATTCATCAATCACAGGAATGGGAAATTTATCTTTAATAATGAGCTTATTGAGCTCCATATAATACAGACACGTGCGCAATGATCCATCCTTCTTGTGCAACAATCCTACTGGAGCAGAGTAAGAACTTTGACTAGGATGAATTATACCAGGCTCTAACATTTCTACAATCATATGTTAAATTTCACTCTTTTGGACATAAGAATATATATAAGGCATGATGTTTGGAGGAACACTTCCTGGAATCAAATGAATAGCATGAACATGATCAAAAATAGATGGGAGTCCTTTGGGAGTTTCAAACACCTTGGAATGATTTTCCAAGACTTTTTGGAGATCTGGAGAAATAGATGATTTTGATGTTGGAACTTCTATTGAGAATAATTATGAAATTACACCTCGTTATTCTTTCTTCAAAATATTTTCATGACATTAAAGCTTATTATATTTCCTGGCTTCCCTGCGATACCCCATAATTCGACTTCCTTTCCTTCTAAAACAAATTTCAAGAAAATTTCTTGAAAATTAAAAGTTACCGTCCCCAAATATTGTAAACATTGTACTCCTAGTACAACATCGACACCTCCCATTGGAATGGAAATCATTGGACTATTCAATACATATTCCCCCATGGTTAGCTTGATATTATGAAATTTTCCAGAGAAATTTATAGTTCCTCCATTTGCAACCATCACTTGACATTTTGGTGCTGGGTATAAAAAACAATTCAATTACTTGGCTACCTTACAATGAATAAAATTATGGGCACTACCCAAATCAATCAACACTATTACCTTTTTCTTCTTGATATGTCCTTCTATCTTGAGAGTTTGAGGAGTGGTAATTCCTACCAATGCATTACATGATATGGTCAGAATCATTTCTTCTTATTCTAGGGTTGGTTCCTGGCATATATCCTCTTCTTTTGAATTTTCTTGTTCATTATCTTCCTCCTCTTCACAATCTATGTAAAATAATATCTTCTCAACACACTTATGACCTTTAGTGTATATTCTATCAAAACTGTAGCAAAGCCTTTTTGCTCTTTTTTCTTCCAATTTTTGTGGTGTCAACCTTGTAGGTTGTGGAAGTCTAGGAGTAGCAACACTTCCATATTTATAAATATGAGTGGTAGGCTTCTCTTTCGCCATAATTTTACATTCAATTTTTATTTCCAACCCGAATGCCTTCTCCAATGAATCAGGTTCCCAAAAACGAACCTCATGTTGGATGTTATCCTTTAAAGTCCCTATGGAGACATCAATCTTGTGTTCCTATGGAATATAAACTACCCTTATATTCAATTTTTGGAAGTCCTCAATGTGCTCCCGCACTGAACCCTTTTTTTTTAGATTTATCATTTGGCTAAAAAAGGTGTTGCTCTTTGTATCCTCATAATGTGTTATTAATTCCTCCGTAAAAATTGACCAAGTGACATTATTTTACGGGAGAAAAGCCATCAATACGATACAAATGTATTTTTCTCTAATATAAATTTGCAATCCATACCTTTTGTGTGTTTTTAACATTATTAAGATCAAAATATTGCTCCATTTTTAGTATCCATGTTACAGGATCCTTGTCACCAAACTTCCTCATATCGATCTTTGGAATATGGTGGGTCTTCCATCCAACATTAGATTTTATGAAATCATGATTAACATTTATTTTGTTCTAATCGTTTCTTGTATCAACTTGTCAAACTTTCCATGACTTATTTAGATCATTCTTCATGTTTTCGATCTTAGCTTCCATGTCATCCATCTTAAATTCCATGCCAGTTTCCATGCCATCCATCTTAGCTTCCATGCCATTCTTCAAACCATCCATCTGAGCTTCCACGCCTTTCTTCAAACCATCCATCTTAGCTTCCACGCCTTTCTTCAAACCATCCATCTTAGCTTCCACGCCTTTCTTCAAAACTTCCATTTCATTTTTTGTTGCTTTTTGTGAGAGTGAAATTTGGTGCACTTTCTCTTGTATATTTGATATGTCATGTTGCACTTCTTCATCTTCATGAGTTATATTAAAGCCTTCTTAAGGATTAATGGGTGTTGAATTATTTTTAGGGGGAATTTTAAAACCCAATAATTATATCTATTCTACAATATTCCCTTGGAATCAACTCAAACTGAATTTTCAAACAAGACTTATGCAATTCAGAAAAAAATACACACCTTTTTCTTGATTTTAAGGAGCTCGATATTGAAACTGAATTATCTCTGTTATTTAGGATCTTCAATATTTGAAATTTGGTTTTGTAGTATCCCTCTAAATCTTCTTTCGAATTCCATAGGTCTGACCTGATTTCGATTCTTCAAGGAAAATTTATGTCCAATCTCCCACAATGACCTAATTATGGACTGGTTCAGTAGAGCGAACTTGTACAACGTGCCACATGTAACTGTTTCCTCCTTTAGCTCTGAAATTGATACACAGTAAACTACAGTTTATTTAATTACAGCCACTTTTTACAGAATTCCAATCTGATTCTCAGAGAGAGATTTATGATAATTTTCCCATGGTCACCTATTTGAGATGAAATTCGGGAGCTTGAAAAAACCGTAACTTCCACAGATCATATCTCCGAAAATATTGCGAACCAAGATCTGAAATTTTTATACGAAGTTCCTCAGGATTTAGGCTTCACGTGATAAAAATTCCAGCTTCTGAAAATTCGTAGAAAAAAAAGTTATACAGAAAATTCCATGATGACCTGTTTGGAGCAACGAAACCCTAGAATCCAAAGCTCTGATACCAAATGTTACGACACCAACTCCAAAATAGAAGAAAAAAGAGATCAATGCCTTATAAATAAGCCACTTCAAGGGGGAAACCTCCTTTACATTACTTAAATGAACAATTCTTGAATGATTCAAATGAAAAAACCTCCTTCTATATATAGGAGTCCACACGGTCACAATATAATCCTAGCCGATCTAACAATAATAATGTAAGGGCACAATAATAAAAACATTGGGGTTACAGGGGTACAACAATAACAATAAGGGGGCTACACTAACAACAATAAGGGACTACACTAGTAATATAGGGACCTAACATGCTAGCAGAAGAATCCCTAGAGTCATCAAGGGAAAAAAATCTTGACCAAGATTTGAGTGAAATTGACACTTGTTGTGAATCCAATTAATCCTCTATTAACTTGGAAGATCTTGAAGAAAATATATATTAGAAGAGGCATCTCATATCATCTATTGAGTATATTAAGAAATTTAGAGACATAAATATGAAGTTGGAAGAAGATAATAAGACATTAGATGAGCAATTGATGAATCTTCAAAAGCATGAAAATATTTCTAAAGCATTTGAAGTCATTTAGACCTGCCATTATTCCTTTAAGGCCGAGACAATGTTGGAATATGTCACCGACCAAGAAGATTCAGTAAAGGGACCCATGAATTTGACTCAAAGGAAGATCCAACGACACTATAGTGGTAGAGAAAAGAATGTAGCATCAAGGAGATAAAGGGACTTTCAAAAATAAAAATAAAGGTATGCAACCCCTCATATGATTTTACTGTAATAATCCAAAGCACTTTGCCTCCAAGTGTCCAGAGAGGAAAAATAAGGTTCAACAACAAAGGTGGAGCATGTTATTTTAACACTAGCAATGAATTCCTCAGAAGGGAAAGTCGAAAGACATGCACAGAGATCGAGAATCAATCCAAGAAATTGGATGGAAAAATTTTTTGATAAGAAGAATAATACCTTTGTTCCATTCTGTAATAATGTTGAATGTTAAAGGTGTAATAATTATGGGAACAACACATCTATATGAAAATTGGGCAATAAATCATATTTTCAAAATGTTGCAATCAAAGGCATGGTTTATGATGAGAGAAAGCAAAGAGAACTACGTAGGATTTATTTTAGAACTCATAAGAAAGGAATATCGATTAGTGCATTGAGGCAACATAGAACAATGTTTGGTTTTGAAGATAATCAATGGAGATTTAATATATCAGACTCTAAAATTCCTATAGTTGATCTGTCTTATACAACCCGCAATAGGCAAAGACTCCAAACAATTAAAAGAAGTAACATCAGCCCTGAAATTCCTCTAAAGAAATACAGTGAAAAAGAAGAGCAACAAGTAAATTACAAATTGGCTTTAATTTTTGCTAACAAGAAGAATGACGAGTGTTATGTATGCTCAGGAAATGGAAGAAAGTCACCTAGTCAAGAAATCCAGTGTAAGAAATCATATCATACCCAAGTGTGGAATAAAAAGGAAGCTAATCTACTTAGGGGGAGTGTATTCCTTATTCCTCTTCATTGAAAAGAAAAGTTTGGCTTTATGGGAATCCAAAAAGGTCATATGCAAGGAGTAGAAAGGAACATGCTAAGGAATGCATCTAAGGGACACAAGAAGTATTAAATGATGTTTTCAAATCATATTAGTGATGATATGTTTACTATTGAAGTTTATTTTACAATTATTGTTTAGGGGGGAGTATACTCATGTCAATATTTTAGTATCACATTATGCATTGACAATAGGTATCATTAATTGGTATCAGATTTTTTCTATAGAATGGATTGATATTGTGATGTTTTTCTATTGGTAATTGGTATCAAGCATCAAATTTATGGTGAAATAAGCATGATCATAGGATGTGAATAATTAGTTATCAAGTGCTCAATAATTGCTATCAATGGCATCAATTCAACAATTGGTATAATTTTAACACTTGGTATCAAAAGTAGTAATAATTGGGTAATTACATTCATTAGAATCTTTGTCAAAGTATGGTAAGTCCAAGTGTTTGTTGAAATTGGAAACAAGAAGAGGCTTCTAATTTAATTTTCCCTTAATTAAATTAGAAGGAAATTGTAATTCCACATCACATGACAACTTGTACAAGTTAACTGATTCAAGAAGACTTAGTTATCTCAGTCAATTCAATTTGGGGGTCAAACTGGAGGCATTTAGAGTTCTCTCTAAGTTCTAGGGGGTCCAGTTGCAGTTTATTTTGAGTTGCAATTGTTTAACTTAATTATTTGAGTTAAAATTAGTTTAACTAGTTCTAAATGATGGAGGAGACAGTGAGAGGTTCAATGAATTAAATCTGATTTAATTCACATGTAGTGATCAATCAAATAACTTAATATTCTCTATAAATAGTTTTTGCATGTCAGTTCTGAGGAAGACCCAGTTGAGATTGGAGTTAAAGGGAAGTATACTATCAGTTGTATAATTAGAAAATTCTACAAGTAATGCATGAAGTCAACAAGATGCCTTAGATGTATCGCGCAACCAATTATTGAGAATTTCCTAATTAATATGTGCTCAATTTTCCTAGGGATTGCACAAGAAAGGCTGAGCATCCATAGGCAAGAAATTGGTTAAGTATTGGACCAAAATTTCTTGAATCAGAGTGAGACAGTTAGAGATAGTGTAGAGAGCTCTCAAGCCTGAGAGAAGCATTGCACTGTTTCATATTCTTGAATTAATTCAATATATAGATAACTGATTTTTTAGTTGAGGCTTTCCCCATGTAAATATTTGTGTTGTGTGATTGAAATTCTTTCTCTTTCTTGTTCATGTGATTGTGCGATCGTAATTGGTTTCCGCAATTTGTAGAATAGATTCAATTATTTTGTTTTAGCATATTACAATATAAGTTGAATTTATATGGGTTTTATACATGCTATCAAAGATGGAATCACTATAGAGGAGAAGAATATGAGTCTGTTTTGAACAAGTAGATCAATTTTATATTATTCTTTAGGACCAGCGGTAGATCAGATCGGGATGTATTTATGTGGATTGAGACTCGAATATGCCCTTAAGGGTAGTTCAAATTACATATATTTGAAGGACGGGATGGAGGCACAGGTTGAAGGAATTCATAGACAGTGATATTCTGAAGCCTACAACAACAGATGCTCAAAATCTTGATGCATGAAAGAATAATGTAGCAAAGTCAAGAAGGATTCTGTTAGAAGGAGTCCGAGATCATATTGTCTCGAACCTCCATTGAAAGGAAACTCCATATGCTATGTGGAAGGCCTTAACATATTTTTTTCATAATAGCAATGACCACAGGAAGCTAACGCTTAAGGACAAGCTCATAAATATCAACATGGAAAAGGGTGAAACGATACCAAAATACTTGACGAAGTTCACTCAATTTCGAGATGAGCTTGGAAGTGTTGGTGTGACATTTTTAGAGGATGATATAGTGAGCCTAATACTTCTAGGCCTTCCCAAGAGCTGGCACAGCTACTAGGATTCGGTGAATGGGAGGGAGAGGCTACCAGATTGGGAGAGATTGTGGTCCTACTTGGTACAAGAAGAGATTCAACAGAATACTAGAGATGGATCCTCATCAAAGACTGTTGATGAGGAGAATTATGCATTGGTTGGAAATTTGAATAAAGGGAAAGGGAAGGTGTCCCATTCCAAATCAGATTATGGTTAGGAAAGTAAGAATAAATACTTGTTAAAGATAAAATGGTTTCACTATCATGAGCTTGGACACTATGCTACAAAGTGTACTCACAAGAAGACTGGCAAGAATCCCTCAGGAGGAGCGGAAGTTGAAGCACTTGATTCATAGTTCGATTTGGATTTCACTGTCATCACATGCATGGTTTCATCATTGATGGGTTTGGTGTGGTACTTGGATAGTGGAGCTTCATTCCATATGACCAGAAACAAATATTTATTCAGTAACTTGGAGGAGAAGGATCTCCAAACACACATCAAGATGGGAGACGACAGGACGTATAGCGTGACTAAAATAGGTATAGTTACATTTCAAAGGGATTCTGATACTCCTCTCACATTAAAAGATAATGTATGTTCCCGGTTTAAAGAAGAATTTATTTTTAGTTGCTATGTTGGAAGATCGTGGCCATGATGTGATATTTAGCAAAGGAAAGGCATTATTTCATCACAAATCCATGGGACAGGTGAAGAATATTAGGGTTCGGTTAAAAAACCTATGCCAATTGGATGTAGAAGATTGTGTTTCCTTGAGCATGAAAGCAGAGAAGGTGCAGAGCTGAGACATCAGTGATTCATGACATAGAATATTGGGCCATCTACACCATGGCACTTTAAATATCATGCAACATATTTCTACACGAATTCCCAAGGGTGAAGTTGAGCAGCGAGATACACGCAAAGGGTGTACATTGGGGAAGTACACCAAAGCCACCTATCATGATAGAGAAAGTCGAGCAAAGGTGATCCTTGAAAGAGTTAACTCAGATTTGTGTGTATTTTTCTCGACATCCTGCACAAAAAAAAACATGTATTATGTTATTTTTGTAGATGATTTTTCATGCAAGTGTTGGATATTCTTCATGCAGAAGAAATATCACACGTTCTCAAATTTTTTTGAGTTCAAAGAACTTGCCGAGAAATATACATGGAATAATTTGAAGGCTCTCAGGAGTGAAAATGGTGGAGAATATGTCTCGAATGAATTCAAGAACGTATGTGCTTCAGAAGGAATTTGAAGGGAATTGATAGCACCTCATAACCCATAGCAGAATGGGGTTGCAGAAAGGAAGAACATAACTACTATGGGAGCATCACAAGTGATGTTGCATGATTAGGGCCTATCGTTGCATATGTGGGTTGAAGCATGAAACACACCAATATTTGTGTAGAACATAAGTCCTCATTTGATATTTGGGATGAGTACACTAGAGGAATATTTTTCATAAAAGAAACCAGATGTGGTGTTGTTGGAATGGGGTCTCCTAATAAGCTGCGAGCGGCTGATTGCATTTGAGATATTTTTTATTATGTTGGTCTAGCGCGGGGTTTTGGGGTGGGTCAAAGCCCCAAATGCATTGTAATGGGTCAAAGGGTAAACTAGGGATCCGAAAACGATGGCTTGCGGACCATAGGAAATTCGGAGCTAGATTGTTATAAATAGAGATTTATTTTGTATCGAAAGGGATAAGAATTGATGAGATATTGATGCAATATGTTGCTTAAGTTGTCTGTTTGGGTTTTGGGGAACGGACTCCTGTTGGCTATGTGCGCGAAGATCCTAGTCCAGCTGTGTATGGACCCTACTACTGTGTGCGCAGGTTGGGAAGGGAATTGGAATTGTAAGGAAGAATTGATGAATGAATGAATGCGAAAGGTTGTTAGAGAACTGAATCTATGAGTACTTTTATGTGAATTACTGATAATTGTTGTATTATGCATTTTTTTTCCTTAGCTGCGAAAGATCTGTATACTGCATTTTGGGATCTAGATCTGTTATGTTCTGTTTATGTACTGCTATGTTGATGTTACAACAAGCATATAACTATAGATCTAGTGCACGTGGATGCGAATAGAGACTTAATTAACTCTGCATAGAATAGGGTAATTGGGGATTACAGGACCTAGCACTGCTCTTCTTGCTTTACCCATCCTTTCTCAGGGTGTGGAAACCTGCTTCCAGCACCCACCCATACTACTTCAGGTGAGACTTTGACCTGCGAAAGCAGGTCATTGCCGAAAGGGCCAGTAGTATAGGGGTTTGTTGGCAAACCTTGCTTATCGAACCTGAGTTAGGATCCCTCGAGCCAACAAATGTTTCCGTTGTCAGGACAGGAAGAAGTCCGAGAGAGGAATCGGGTAATGACAAGAGAATACTGGAAACTTGAAAGAAAAGAGATCAAAGACTAGTTTGAAAGACAGATCCAAGAGTTTGCAGTAAAAGAAAACCGTAGTGAAAAATTAATGGCCGAAAGGTGGAAAAATAGGTACATTCTTACTGAAAGCTACGAAATATTCTTTGTAACCTTTGTGATTGAACTCCAGGAGTGGTTGGCCAGGCTTGTGGAATTCCAGAAGTGCTGGAAGGATGAGCGAGTCACTTAGTGGACCCAAGAGTTGCTCGAGAAGCTGGAAAGAACTGATAATACTATCACGCGTACGGTGGATCACTGGGTGGATAGTTTGTTGGGAGGATTTGTGACAGAATTTTCCATTGATCAGTTTTTATCATACTCTGAGGCTGAACGACAATTCTTCAAATGGTTTTGGGGAAATTTTTTGAGGATGTTACCATTGCTGATCAAGAAATTACTGTGCGAAAAGAGTAATTTGTGTAGTCATACTGACTGAATGACCTCTGATCTAGATGGAAGCGCAACACGCAGTGGTAAATACTATCAGACCAACCTTGACAAAGGAAGATCCACCTAAAATCAGTGGCAGGAACTAGCTGAGAAAGATCCCCCAGCTACATTGCCATCTACGCCGCGCAAAGGTAAGAATTCGACTATACCGTCACCCTCCCTAGACAGTGATATGGCTGCGCATTTGAAACTACCTACCTTCAAGGGGGTAGGAGATGAGGATATGGACTGATTTTGTTTCGTTTCAGACTCTGTATAGACTGTGTAGAATGTGGCGAATGATACGGTAAAAAGGGCGCATCTATCGTTGGCCTTCGAGGATAGGGCCCTGGACTGGTATATGCGGTATATTTCCCAAAAATGGGGCGCATCTATTCAACATATCAAGGACGCTTTGAAGCACCAGTTCAGGAAGCCGAAATGTTATTCCCAGTTGGTAGTAGAAGTAAAGGACTTCAAACAAGGTGTGTTTGAGTCAGTATGGGAGGCTGATTAGCGACTGAAGAAAGCAATCAGGGAAGGAGGATTTGAATATGATGATAAACAACATACGGAATGGTTCATCGCTATGTTGTTACCTCACTTGCACAAGCCAATGAGTCATCAGACCTTTGAGTTGCAAGAGAAGGCTATGGAAGTCGCTATGAAACTAGAGGCTGCCCCTCGAGAGGATACATCAGTAGGGGTGCAACAAATCCAGGACGAACTTGGGGCCATGCATATGGAGATACAAAACCTGTGAAAAGATTGAGGAAAGGACGTTTGCGTAGATCTCTGGTGCATACGATGTCGGGTGTCTAGCCATACGAAGGATCAGTGCCCTCTGTGATTACATGCAAGCAGGAGGACCTATTCTGGTCCGCCCAGGGGCAAGTAGGGAACCCGTCCTATTACAACTAGGTTCAAGCGGACCTGCGCTATTGTGTGATGATTTTCGGGTAGCAGGACTGCATGATATGAACCATTACCCTTGGCTAGGTGCGTATATCCCAGAACTAAAGCAACAATGGTGTTTATTTTGCCGATCAGTGGGACATGATGAGCAAAAATTTCGTACATATGACTTAATGATGGATCGTGGGAACTTATATATAGGGTCTGATCGGACCGCCATCGAACTTTCGTACTTTAAAGAGGATCAACTACGCAGAACGTCCAAAGAGTTAAATCTAAGCTAAGAAAGGCAGATCCCTGTGTAAAAGTCATGACATGCAGTGGGCTGGTCACCCAAGGAGAAAAAGAGGAGCTTGCCTCCTGGGAAGGAGTGCCTGTCAAAGAACAAACAACACCAACAATCCCCACGCCGCCACCAATGCAACCTCAGATAGAGGAAGGGGTTGATCCCTTTTTAAAATCATGTTTGAAACTGCTGTGAAATCCTGAGGCTGTAGGAAAGCTCCAAGAACTACTGAATACTTGCGCAGTTTAGACCAATTTGATCCTTGAAACTAAGGATGTACACAAACTATGCAGCTATAAGAAGTGCACTAGAAGAGAGATGCGATTGACTACGCAGATTGGTGACTACGAGATGGATCAGGTTATCTTAGATCTGTGATTAGATGTGAATGTATTACCAAAGAAGACATGGAAATGAATGGGGGAACCTAAATTAGAATGGTCCACCATCTAGCTGCGAATGAAAAATCAACAAAAAATCATCCCTCTAGGAATATTACCAAAAGTCATGGTTGACATCGCAGGGGTAAGGGTCCTAGTTGACTTTGAATTCATAGAAATTATGGAAGATGCGGATCCCTACCCTATGCTCCTTGGACTGGACTGGGCAATTGACATGGGAGGTGTCATCAATCTCAAGAAGCGCAGCATGGTGTTTGAAATCAAAGGTATGTGTGTCATAGTACCACTAGATCCAGCAGAAGGTGCATGGTATATAGAGCCGACCTATGAGGAGGAGGAATTAGATCACATTTATAAATTAACTGCGTAGGATGAGGATCATATTAACCCCACGGATGAAGGAATTCTCTGTTGGGAAAAGGATAATGAATGTTTTTCTGACTCTGATGAGGAGCTGGAAAATTGGCAAGGCTGATTGCACAAAGTTTCGGCGCTCCGATGTCTTCAGACCGTCAGGAAGTTTCGGCGCATCTCTAGGAAACTGCCCTACTAGGAGGACACAAATGATAGTCAAAATACAGTTGAACCTAAGATTCCCATGGAACGCAGGCTAGGGGCACTATCACTAACATTGCGCGGAGCACCTACGCAAGGACCAGTATTCTTTGCTCACGATAAGTATTGGAGAAGGTTGATCCTGCGCATAGGGACCCCAGTTTCCAGATGGACTCTAAGGTTAGTCGACCTACGCGGACACTTGCTGACATACGACACTCAAGGGTGCGATCAAGCCTTGCACAGATAGGCTTTCCCGGGTACCGTTGACCTAGGCATGTTTCGAGTTACGGACTTGCCCGGACCCACGTGTAATTTGAAGAATTTGCAGACGCCTCAAGAAATAAATGGCACGAGGACACGTGACGCAACCCTCCAATGCAAGGATGTTTCGACCAAGGGCAATGCGCATGGCTCAAAAATACTGATGGCCAACTTGCAGACACACCTCACATTGACCTTCATTTAGGGTATGAGAATGACATACAGGCGTCATCCGTGGTCTGGCATTATGTGGAAACGATCTTAGGCACGCAGGATGACCATTAGCACATCCCGATTTAATAAAAAATGGATCTTACAAGTATGCACAATAGGCGGCAGATCATCAATGCAGCCATTTATGGTAATATTTATCTACCTTATCGATGGTCAGTCTCACGAATGGGCTACTCCACCATTAAATAGCTCTAGATGATGTCCGGATGGCCGGCTAAGTACACACTAGGCTATTTATTCACCCTACAGCATGCTCCTACGTACTAGATTTTTGCGCTCATTAACATTCTCTGGGTTGCCCACTTTCTTGTTGCTAGGATGGACCGAACCAGAGAGCTGGGGAATGCTGAGTGCAACCACTGAGGTGAGCACGGGCTCCCGACATAAAGGATTGTCCGTGAACCACGCATAGATGGAACGCTACGATACAGGGACATGCTGCGGCTCCTTCGCAATTCCAGAGTCCCACCCAGCTGAAGCAATGTATGTTCCCTCCCTCAAATTTCCCTCGTCAATGATCCTGATCTAAATATGGGGGACATCCAAATTGATTTAGCACAACTATCTCACACAGAGCTACAAGGACTTAACACCAGAGTGTTGCACGAAGTTTGCCACCATGACCGAGCCAGGTGACAGGAGTATGACATACCTCAGGAAGTATGGGACCAGCGAATTGCAGTGGTCACAGAGGCAACACATATTATTCAAGGGTAGCTGACATAGGGCGCACAACTGGTCGAAACAACTACCCAAATATGGATGACCATCCAGCACCATTCCACGCTTCAGCATATCTAGACGGAATTGCAGTAGGCGGAAGTTGCTCTGGACCAAGTTAGAACCTCCTCACCCTCCACCGTTTCTGCACAGTGTCTAGCCATCTTGGACATGATTGAGAACCTTCTCCACAACAAGCATGTCATTCGAAAACGGTTGAAACCATGGGTTGACACTGCACTTCAGCTCACCAAATACGCTTAGTCTGCCATTGCGTGCCTCCACCGGCTGTTGGAACAGGTCACTGCGGCTCCAGATGACCCTGACTCCTTGATGCTGGTCAACATTGCACAACGAGCTGCGGCCTAGAGTAAGGAAGTGATCCCACTGCTCCTCCACACTCTGGCTACCTTGCACGCGCAAATTGAATCCACACCACTACAGTGACTGGAGACGAGTCACAAGATTGTGTTGGCGGAATGTTGGAATGGGGTCTCCTAACAAACTGCAAAACTGGTCCATTTTGAATAATTTTGATTATATTTAGCCTAGCGGAGGGGTTTTGGGTTGGTTCAAAGCCTTGAATGCATTGTAATGGGTCAAAGGGTAAACTAGGAGTTCGAAAACCATGGGTTGTGGACCATAGGAAAGTCGAGGCTAGATTGTTATAAATAGAGATGAATTTTGTATTGTAAAGGATAGGATATGATGGGAAAGTATGCCAATGATATTATGAATAAGTTCCACATGGAGGGAAGAAAACCCATGGAGACTCCTCTAGCAGTGAACTAGAGGAAGGAGGATGCTACTTCAGGCGAAGTAGTAGATGCTACCATCTACAGGTAGCTTGTGGGTTCACTCATGTGTTTTGTGAACATACGACTAGAAATATGCTATGTGTTTAACCAACTTGTTAAATCTATGGTTAATACTACCAAGCTATTTTGGAAGGCAGGAAAGCATTTTTTGAGATACCTCAGAGGCATTACAGATTTTGGGCTATGGTATAGGCGGACAAAGGGCGTGAAGCTTCAAGGATTCACAAATGCAGATTGGTAAGGGATTCCATCCGACAAGAAGAGCACATCAAGGGGCATCTTTAGCATTGGATCAACAGTAATTTCCTGGTACAACACAAAACAAAGATCAGTTTCACTGAGTTCATAAGAGGCAGAGTACATGGCTTCTAGTCAGGCAGCATGTGAGGCCATTTGGATGAGAAAGATACTTGTTGATTTTTTTGGTTGACGGATGGATCCAATGGTGATTTATTGTGATAACCAAAGTTGCATCAAACTTTCAGTTAATCGATTTTCTCATGACAGGTCCAATCATATTTATATCCCGTATCACATCTCAGAGATTGTGTGCAGAGGATGATTATGTCATTAGATTACATTCCCATGGAGGAGCATGATGCAGACATCTTGATGAAGGCACTTTCAAGAGGCAAATTCGAGTTCCACAAAGGCAAGATCGGGGTAGCAGACAATCCCTTTTTTGTTGAGAGGGAGTGTTGAAATTGGCAACAAGAAGAGGCTTCTAATTTAATTTTCCCTTAACTAAATTAGAAGGAAATTGTAATTCCACATCACATGATAGCTTATACGAGTTAACTGATCTGGGAAGACTTATTTATATTATTCAATTCAAGTTGGGGGTCAAACTTGAGGCATGTAGATTTATCTCTAATTTTTAGGGGGTCCAATTGCAATTTATTTTGAGTTGTAATTGTTTAACTTAATTATTTGAGCTAAAATCAATTTAACTAGTTCTAACTCATAGAGGAGATAGTGATATGTCCAACGAATTAAATCTGATTTAATTCACATGCAGTGATCAATTAGATAACTGAATATTTGATATAATTAGTTGTTGCATGTCAGTTCTGAGGAATACCCAGTTGATATTCAAGTTAAAGGGAAGTATAATATTTGTTGTATAATTAGAAAATTTTACAAGTCATACATGAGTTCATGATGATTCCTTGGATGTATTGTGCAATCAATTATTGGGAATTTCCTAATTAATATGGGATCAATTTCCCTAGGGATTGCACAAGAAATATTGAGCATCCAGAGGAAATAAATTGGTTAAGTATTGGACCAAACTTGCTTGGATCAAAATGAAACAATCAGAGATATTGAAGAGAGATATCAAGCCTAAGAGAATCATTGTATTGTTTCATATTCTTGACTTAATTCAATATACAGATAGTGTGGTTTTTAGATAAGGATTTCCCCAGATACATCTTTATTTTTTGTGATTGAAATTATTTCTCTCTCTTTTTCATGTGATTGTGTGATCGTAATTGGTTTCCTCAATTTTTAGAATAGATTCAAGTATTTTGTTTTATCATATTACAATATTAGTTGAATCTATGTGGATTTTCTACAGTGTTGGTAGGAAAGTACTGATTTATATGATTTTTTTTCATGATGAGTCAAATGTATCACGGTGAGTATGTTGTCATTAAAATTATGCCAGGTGAAATACAAGTTGAGTTGTTTGTCTAGGCATGTATTGATGAGATCCCCTTTATGTTTGTCAAGTAAGCAATTCTAAGTGTTGTAATTTTTTGTTCATCAGTTGATAAATTCATGGTATCATGCATAGGAAAGGTTGTTATTGTTTTCTAGAGGCCAGTTGTATGTGTCTAGGTAATCATTGCTATGAATGTAATCCTAGTTGAGACTCAGACTAGAAACAATCATTTTCTCATAGTTCAGTTGCACAAGTTGGTTATTTTTATAGCAAGAGATCCCTCTTGACTACTTGAGACAAATAATGGGAGTAATTACTCCTTTCCCTGCAGCTTATTCTTCTTCAAGGGATAGAGAGGAAACTGCTTGGATCATATTAGAGGTACTTGAGGTTTTCAACATAATAAGAATCAGTTGGCAGGTCCACGGGATAAGCAATATAGAGGAATATTGTTGAAAGGGGTAGCATGTTAGTATATTTTCCATTGATGTCATATGGGGATAAATTGTTGATAAAAAAATATATGGCATCATAGAGAAGGAACGCAAGAAAAACATAGGGATAAGCACCCACAAATAAGAAGAGACAAGAGAAGTACACTTATCTTTGACTGATAATTGGTGATCTTGTTTTGTTTGATCATGGTGTTTCCATCAATGCAAAAGGGGGATATTGTTGGAAATTTGTTGTCATTTATGGAAAAGGAAAATATTGATGGTAGAAACTGCAATGCATTGATAATGGTGTTTTCAATGTTGGAAATGTCAAAGAATGACATGGGTGACAAGGTTAGATATAAGAAATATGAAGATCAACATGGATGAAGAAGGTGTAGAGACTTTTCATCTATATCTTGTGAAGCAGATTATCTCAAATGCAGATGAAACCCACCCAGATGGGAAGAGCTTTGAAAGAGCTTGTTATGCCCCTATAAAACTAGTGTATCCCATTATTTTATTGTTAGTGTAGCCCCCTTATTGTTATTTTTGTACCCATTTAGTCCCCATATTGTTATTATTGCACCCCATAGAAGCCCACTATTGTTATTTTTGGGTCCTTACATTTTTATTTTTATGTCGGCTTTGATTATATTGTGACCCCTTAGACTCCTATATATAGAAAGGAGGTTTGTTATTTGACTCATCCAAGAATTTTTAATTTATGTAATGTAAAGGAGGTTTCCCCCTTGAAGAGGAATTTTTAATTCGTTGATCTATCTTTTCTCCTATTTTTTGAGCTGGTTGCATGACATTGGGTATCATAGCTTTGGATTCTAGGGTTCCGCTTCTTCAAATAGGTCATCTTGGAATTTTCGCTATAACATTTTTTCTGCGAAGCTTCAAAAGCTGAAATTGAAACCATATTGATTCGAAATATGGGTGAAACTTGAATGCGAATTTTAGAGCCTGGTTCACTATATATTTGGAGATATGATCTGAGGAAGTTAGGGCTTTGGCAGGATCCATATTTTCATCTCAAAGAGGTGACCGATGGAAAATCATCATAAATTTCGTTTCAAATATCGGATTTGAATTTTGTAAAAAGTGGCTGAAATTTTACGGACTGTAGTTTTTCATTTATCAATTTCAGATTCGAATGTTTAAACAGTGAAACGTGGAATCCCTTACAACTTCGCTCTATTGAACCAGTTAATAATCAGGCCATCATGGGATATTTGGAATAACTTTAACTTGAAGAATCCAAATTTGGTATGCCTTGTGGCATTGGAAAGAAGACTCAGAGGGCTAACACAAGACCAAATTTCAGATCTTGGAGATCCTAAATAACATAGATACAACAGTTTCAATATTGAGCTCCTAAAAAAAAAAAAATGTATGTATATTGTTTTAAAATTGCATAAATTTTGTTTGAAAAATCAGTTTGATGTGATTCCAAGGGCATATTGAATCATATATATCAGCATTGGGTTTTAAAATTCCTCTAAAACAAAAAAATTACGCACCCATTAAGCCCTCATTAATATCTACTATGATGCATGTAGAGGAAGATTTGTAGCATGATATATCAAAATTACGAGACCAAGTTCAACAAATTTTTCTCTCACAAAGAGAAACCAAAGGTGAAGTAAAATGTGACATGGATGGTTTAAAAGGTGACATGAATGATTTAAAAGAATACATCGAAGGTTTAAAGGAAGGTTTGACAATTTTTCTACAAGAAAGGCTTCCTAATGGCAAAAATGTATTACATGAAACTCATGATGAGAACAAAAGAAATGTTAATCATGATTTCATAGAGTCTAAAATTATATTGAAGACCCACCATATTCAAAATATCGATATGACAAAGTTTGATGGCAAGGATCCAGTAACATGGATACTACATATGGAGCAATATTTTCATCTTCATAATGTGTGACACACACAAAAGGTACACATTGCAACATTATATTTATAACCCAATCAATTTGTATGGTATTGATGGCTTTGTTCTCATAAACCACTTGTCATTTGGTCAATGTTTACGAGGGAAATGATAGAATATTATGAGGATACAAAGAGAAACACTTTATTTATCCAATTGATCAATCTCAAACAAAAGGGTTCAATGGCTGAGCACATTGAGTACATCCAAAAATTAAATATAAGGGTAAATGATATTCCAGAGGGGCATAGTATTGATGTCTTCATAGGGAATTTAAAGGATAAAATACAACATGAGGTTATCCTTTGGGAACCTGATTCATTGGAGAAGGCATTTAGGTTGGAAAGAAAAATGATGGCAACAAGGAAGCCTACCACTCACAACTATAAAGATGGAAATGTTGTTTCTCCTAGCCTTCCACGACCTACAAGGTTGACACCACAACAATTGGAAGAAAATATATCAAAAGGGATTTTCTACAGTTGTGATAGAAAATACACTAAAGGTCATAAGTGTGCTAAGAAGAACTTATTTTACATAGATTACGAAGAGGAGGAAGAAAGGGAACAAGAAACTTCAAAAGAAGAGGATATACACCAGCAACCAACCCTAGTGAAAGAAGAAATGAATCTGGTCGTATCTTGTAATGCATTGGCAGGAATTACCACTCCTAAAACTCTCAATATAGAAGGACATATCAATAAGAAAAAGGTAATAGTGTTGATTGATTCAGGTACTACCCATAATCTTATTCATTGTAATATAGCCAAAGAATTGAATTTCTTCCTATTCCCAGCACCAAAGTGTCAAGTGATGGTTGCAAATGGAGGAACTATAAATTTCTCTAGAAAGTGCCATAATATCAAGCTAACCATGGGGAAATATGTACTAAAGATTCCAATGCTCTCCATTCCAATGGGTGGTGTTGATGTTGTATTAGGAATCCAATGGTTACAATATTTGGATACAATAGCTTTTAATTTTCAAGAAATTTTCTTGATTTTTTTTTGAAGGAAAGGAATTTGAATTAAGGGGTATCATAGGGAAACTGGGAAAGATAATCAGCTCTAATGGAATTACAAAGCTTCTAAAGAAATAAAAATGGGGTTTAATTGCACAATTATGCTCACTATAGGTCCAAACAATGAAATCATGTATTTCTCCATATCTCCAAAATGTTTTGGACAATCATTCCAAGGTATTTGAGACTCTGAAAGGCATCCCACCTATTTGTGATCATGATCATGCTATTCATTTTATTCTAGGAAATTTTCCTCCAAACATCAAGCCTTACAGATGTCCCTATGCCCAAAACAATGAAATTGAATGTATGTTTACAGAAACGTTAAAGGTTGGAATAATTCAACCTAGTTAGAGTTATTTTTCGGCTCTAGTAGTATTGGTTCACAAGAAGGATGGATCATGGCGCATGTGTCTAGATTATAGGGAGCTCAAAAAGCTCACTATTAAATATAAATTTCCCATTCCTTCCATTGATGAATTATTGGATGAACTACATGTAGCAATTTACTTCACCAAGTTGGATCTTCGTTCATGATATCATCAAATAAGAATGAAGACTGAAGACATTCCAAAAACAACATTTAGAACTCATGAGGGTCATTATGAATTTTTGGTAATGCATTTTGGATTTACCAATGCACCTTCTACATTTCAAGGTTTGATGAATTCCATTTTCAAACCCTTCCTTAGGAATTTTGTGTTAGTATTTTTTGATGATATACTAATCTACAACAAGTCTTGGAAGTATCATGTTCAACATGTTGACAGGGTGCTCACACTATTGGAGGAGAAAAAAATATATGCAAAAACCTCCAAATTTTTCTTTAGAGTATAGGAGGTGGAATATCTGGGTCATATTGTATCTCATGAAGGCTTTAAGGTATACCTTAACAAAATTAAATCCATTAAGAAATGGAAAATCTCCACAACCTTAAAGCATCTACGAGGATTTCTCGGGTTTATAGGGTATTATCACAATTTTGTTAAGAATTATGGGAGAATAGAAACTCCTCTAACAAAATTACTAAAGAAATATGAATTTTCTTATACTTCAGAAGCAACTAAGGCCTTTGAACATCTTAAATAGGAAATGTGCCAAGCACCGGTCTTACCTACACAAGAATTCACAAAAACCTTTATTGTGGAATATGATGCCTTAGGAAATGGAATTGGTGTTGTTTTATGAAAGAGGGAAGACCCATTGATTTTGAAAGTCGTTCAATCAAAGGAAATTATTTACACAAACCTATTTATGAGAAGGAAATGTTGGAAATAATACATGCACTTAAGCAATGGCGATCGTACCTAATAGGAAGACACTTCAAGGTAAAAACAGACCATGATAGTCTTAAATAATTTTTATAATAAATAATATCTTCAAAAGAGAAGCAAAAATGTGTCACAAAGGTGTTGTCTTATGACTTTGAAATCATATACAAAAAATGGAATCAAAATGTTGCTGCATATGCACTTTCAAGAAAGGATTGTAGAAAGTATACAAACATATGTATATCAATGGATTCAATCTGATCAAGAAATGTACTAAATGAAGATACTAAATCCTTCTACAAATCAATTGTGGAAAATAAACACGATAGCCAATCATAACAAGTAAAGAAATAATAAAATCAATCCACAACACAGATATTTTCCCGAGGAAAGTGTTATGAAACTAGCTCCAAAAATAGAAGAAAAGAGAGATCAACGCCCTAGAAATCAGCCACTTTGAGGGGGAAACCTCCAATACATTACATAAATGAACAATTATTATATTATGCACATGAAAAAACCTCCTTCTATATATAGGGGTCCATGGGGTGACAATATAATCCTAGCTGACCTAACAATAATAATGTAAGGGAACAATAATAACAATATGGGGGTTACAGAGGTACAACAATAACAATAAGGGGGCTACACTAATAACAATAAGGGACTACACTAGTAATATGGGGACCTAACATGCTCCTTTCCTTCAAAAGTGTGTTGTCCTCAACGTTTGAGTAGCTCTGGATGCTTTTGTACAAAATTCTCATCCTCCCATGTAAAATCTTCAGTGGGTAAGTTCTTCCACTTGATGAGATACTCTGAAATTGATCGATTTCGTAGCTGCCGAGTTATTGTTTCCGTGATTGTTTCAGGTTCCAATATTATTTTTCCTTCCTCATCAAGTTCTGAAAATATTGTTTAAACTGGAATTTTGTCACCTATAAGCTTCTTTAAGCATGAAACATGGAAAACTGGATGCACTTACGAAGAAGCAGGAAGCTCCAATTTGTATGCCATAGTACCAATATTTTGCAACACCTTGTAAGGAATATAGTATTTTGGAAATAATTTATTATCCTTCTTAGATTGAATGAGGGACATTTTTTTGTATGGTTGTAGCCGTACAAATACCCAGTCTCCTACATCAAAACTTCTCTCACTGCGATGTTGATTTTCTTGTTGTTTCATTCGATTTTGTGCAAAATTGAGGTTTTCCTTTAAGAGTTGGAGAACTTGTTGTTGATACTCGATGTGATCTTCCACTGCTTGCACCTTAGAATTTTCTCTTAAAGATGATGTGATGGACGATGGATGATATCCATAAAGTGCCATAAATGGGGTCATTTTTGCTGCATTATGGAAGGAAGTGTTATACCACCATTCATCCAGAGGTAACCACTTGACCCATTGTGTTTGTTTATCAGATACAAAACAACGGACATATCCTTCCAAACATTTTTTCACTATCTCAGTTTTCCCATCAGATTGAGGATGATAAGATGAGCTATGAGCTAGTTGAATACCCAAACAAGAAAATAATTTCGTCCAAAAATTTCAAGTAAAAATGGGATCTCTATCGCTTACCATAATATTTGGGTTTCCATGTAGCTTTTGAATTGTTTACATAAATGCAATAGCAACTATACTTGCTTTAAATGGATGAGATAATTCAAAAAAATGTCCATACTTGGTAATTCTATCAACTACCACCATGATGACACTCTTTCCCTCGGACTTAGGTAAACCTATGATAAAAGCCATTGACATATCCTCCCAATGTTGACCTGGAATGGATAAAGGTTGTATAAGGCCTGGGGTCTTAATTGTCTCAACTTTATTTTGCTGGAAAACCAAACATTCTGCCACAAACTTTTGAATATCAGATTTAAGGCCATCCCAAAAAAAATCTTTCTTCAACCTATGGTAAGTTTTTAAAAATCCTGTGTCCTAAAGGAGAAGTGTGCAATTCCAAAATAATATTTTGTTTTAGTTGGGAATTATTACAAAGATATAAGTGATCTTTGTACCATAAGGAATCATTTTTCCAACTAAATGTATCAAATGTACTAGGATCTTGCTTCTAATTTTGAATGAGTGTCCACACTTCTTCGTCCTTCTTCCATTCATCCCTTGCTTCGGTTATCCAATATGGTTGGATAATAGAAATTGCATAAAGCAATGCTTCAACCTCTTCATCCTTTCTTGAGAATGCATCTGCCACAACATTTAGCTTCCCTTTTTTGTAGATGATTTCAAAGTCATAACCCAACATCTTTGTGACCCATTTTTGCTGCTCTTCTAAAGATAGTCTTTGTTCCAAAAAAAATTTAAGACTATCATGATCAGTTTTTACCTTGAAGTGCCTTTTCGTTAGGTAAGGTCGTCATTTCTTTAGTGCATGTAGTATTTCCAACATTTCCTTCTCATAAATAGCTTTCTGTAAATACTTTCCTTTTATTGGATGACTTTCAAAAGCAATGTGTCTTCCTTCTTGCATTAAAACAACACCAATTCCATTTCCTGTGGCATCACATTCCACAATAAAGGTTTTTGTGAAGTCTGGGATAGCTAAGACCGGTGCTAAGCACATTGCCTCTTTAAGATGTTTAAAGGCCTTAGTTGCTTCAAGAGTCCATGAAAATGCATCTTTCTTCAATAATGTTGTTAGAGGTATGAAATTCTCCCATAATTCTAAACAAACTTGTGATAATACCCTATTAACCTGAGAAATTATCGCAACTACTTTATGGTTGTCGGGACTTTCCATTCCCTAATGGCTTTAATTTTGTTAAGGTCTACCTTAACACCCTCATGAGATCAATATGACCTATATATTCCACCTCTTGTACTCCAAAGAAACATTTGGATGTTTTTGCATTTAATTGTTTCTCCTCCAATAGTTTGAGCACCTTTTCAACATGTTGAACATGATCCTTCCAAGACCTGTTGTAGATTAGTATGTCATCAAAAAGTACTAGCACAAATTTTCTAAGGAAGGGTTTGAACATGGAATTCATCAACCCTTGAAATGTAGAAGATGCATTGGTAAGGTCAAAAGGCATGACCAAAAATTCATTATGACCCTCATGAGTTTGAAATGTTGTTTTTGGAATATCTTCAGTCTTCATTCTAATTTGATGATATCCTGAACGAAGATCCAACTTGGTAAAATAAATTGCGCCATGTACTTCATCCAATAATTCATCAATCACAGAAATGGGAAATTTATCTTTAATAGTGAGCTTATTGAGCTCCCTATAATCCGGACACATGCGCCATGATCCATACTTCTTGTGAACCAATACTATTGGAGCAGAGAAATAACTTTGACTAGGTTGAATTATACCAGTCTCTAACATTTCTGCAATCATACATTCAATTTCGCTCTTTTGGATGTAAGGATATCTGTAAGGCCTGATTTTTGGAGGAACACTTCATGGAATCAAATTAATAGCATGATCATGATCACGAATAGGTGGGAGTCCTTTGGGAGTTTCAAACACCTTGGAATGATTATCCAAGACCTTTTGGATATCTAGAGAAATAGATGATTTTGATGTTGAAACTTCTAGTGAGCATAATTGTGAAATTACGCCTCGTTTTTCTTTCTTCAGAAGCTTTGTCATAAAATTAGAGCTTATTATCTTTCCCGGCTTCCCTGTGATACCCTGTAATTCGATTTCCTTTCCTTCCGAAAAAAAATTCAAGAAAATTTCTTGAAAATTAAAAGCTATTTTCCCCAAATATTGTAACGATTGTACTCCTAGTACAAAATCAACACCTCCCATTGGAATGGAAAGCATTGGACTATTCAATACATATTCCCCCGTGGTTAGCTTGATATTATGGAATTTTCCATAGCAATTTATAGTTCCTCCATTTGAAACCATCACTTGACATTCTGGTGCTAGGTATAGGAAACAATTCAATTCCTTGGCTACCTTACAATGAATAAAATTTTGGGTACTACCCAAATCAATCAACACTATTACCTTTTTCTTCATGATATGTCCTTTTATCTTGATAGTTTGAGGAGTGGTAATTCTTGCCAATTCATTACACAATATGGTCAGACTCATTTCTTCTTTTTCTAGGGTTGGTTCCTGGTGTATATCCTCTTCTTTTGAATTTTCTTGTTCATTTTCTTCCTCCTCTTAACAATCTATGTAAAATAATTTTTTCTCAGCACACTTATGACCTTTATTGTATTTTCTATCACAATTGTAGCAAAGCCCTTTTGCTATTTTTTCTTCCAATTGTTGTGGTGTCAACCTTGTAGGTTGTGGAAGTCTAGGAGTAGCAACACTTCCATCTTTATAGATGCGAGTGGTAGGCTTCCTTTTATCCATAATTTTACATTCAATTTTTCTTGCCAACCTGAATGCCTTCTCCAATGAATTAGGTTCCCAAACGTGAACTTCATATTGGATGTTATCCTTTAAATTCCCTATGAAGACATTAATCATGTGTTCCTCTGGAATATTAGTTACCCTTATATTCAATTTTTGGAAGTCCTCAATGTGCTCCACCACTGAACCCTTTTGTTTGAGATTTATCAATTGGCTAAAGAAGGTGTTGCCCTTTGTATCCTCATAATGTGCTATCATTTCCTCCGTAAAAATTGACCAAGTGACAATTTTTTTACAGGAGAAAAGCCATCGATACCATACAAATGTATTTTGTTCTAAATGTAAAGTTGAAATGCGTACCTTTTGTGTGTTTTGTACATTATTGAGATCAAAATATTTCTCCATCTGTAGTATCCATGTTACTAGATACTTGCCATCAAACTTCCTCATATCCATATTTGGAATATGGTGGTTCTTCCATCCAACATTAGAGTTTATGAAATCACGATTAAAATTTATTTTATTCTCATCATGAGTTTCCTCTACTATATTTTCTATATTAGGAAACATTCCTTTTATCAAAATTTTCAAACCTTCCATGTTTTCTTTTAGATCATTCTTCATGTTTTCCATGTTGTCTTTCATGTCATCCATCTTAGCTTCCATGCTAGCTTCCATGCCATCCATCTTAGCTTCCATGTCAGCTTGAATGACATCCATCTTAGCTTCCATGCCTTTCTTCGAACCATCCATAGTATTCTTCAAACCATCCATCTTCGCTTCCACACCTTTCTTCAATACTTCCATTTCATTTTTTGTTTCACTTTGCGAGAGCGGAATTTGGTGCAATTTCTCTTGTAATTTTGATAGATCATGATGCAATTCTTCATCTTCATGAGTCATAGTAGAGTATTTTTAGGGCTTAATGGGTGTTGAATTCTTTTTAGGGGGGAATTTTTAACCCAATACTGATATCTATGCTCAATAGGCCTTTGGAATCACTTAAAACTGATTTTTCAAACAAGACTTGTGCAATTTGAAAAAAAATACACACATTTTTCTTGCTTTTGAGGAGATCGATATTGAAACTGAATTATCTTTGTGTTTTTCAGATCTTCAGTATCTAAAATTTGTCCCTGTAGTAGCCCTCTTAATCTTCTTTCGAAAGTCACAGGTCTGACCTGATTTGGATTCTTCAAGTCAAATTTATGCCCAATCTACCACAGTGACCTAATTTTGGACTAGTTCAGTAGAGCGAACTTGTACAATGTTCCACGTGTCATTGTTTCCTCCTTCGGCTCTGAAATTGATTTACAGGAAACTACTATCCATGTAATTGCATCCACTTTTTATATATTTCCAATCCAATGCTCGTAGAGAGAGTTATGACGATTTTCGCAAGGTCACCTCTTTGAGATGAAATTTGGGAGCCTGAACAATCCCCAACTTCCACAGATCATATCTCCGAAAATATTGCGAACCAAGGTCTGAAATATTTACAAGAAGTGATTCAATATTACGACTTTTCTTTGTAAAAATTTAAAATTTTGAACTTCGTAGAAAAAATGTTATAGCGAAAATGCCACAATGTCCTATTTAGGTGAAATTCAAGAGCCTGAAAAAACCCTAAATTCCACAAATCATATTTCTGAAAATATTGCGAACCAAGATATGAAATTTTTACAAGACGTTCCTCAGGATTTTGGCTTTGCTTTATAAACATTTCATATTCTGAACTTTTTTAGAAAAAAAATTATAGCGAAAATTCCACGATGACATGTTTGGAGCTACAAAACCCTAGAATCCAAAGCTCTGATACCAAATGTTATGAAACCAGCTCCAAAAATAGAAGAAAATAGAGATCAACGCCTTAGAAATCAGCCACTTCGAGGGGGAAACCTCCAATACATTACATAAATGAAAAATTCTTGTATTATACAAATGACAGAACCTCCTTCTATATATAGGGGTCCATGGGGTGACAATATAATCCTAGTCGACCTAACAATAATAATGTAAGGGAACAATAATAACAATATGGGGGTTACACGGGTACAACAATAACAATAAGGGGGCTGCATTAATAACAATAAGGGCCTACACTAGTAATAGGGGACCTAACAGAAAGCTTGCTGTTCAAAACCCCTATATCTTCTATTGTATATTCCACAAGGAATCATGAAACAATTACAATTAACTCTTCTCACAAGAGTCTCTTTCCCTCTGCTTATCGTCTCACACTGATTCAAACAAAATCAGGCCAACACTTAGCCAATTCTCAACCTGCCTTGCTCATGTAATTCATGAGGAATGCAATCCCTATTCCTTAGGAATTTCAGCCTTTCTCAACTGCGCTAGTATCATGGGAAATCCTATGGTTTTTTAACTGCATCTAGGTAGTTTGCTAATAATACAACTAATATTCAACTTCCCTTTAACCTTTTTCTCAACTCAGTCTCCACTGGAACTGACATGCATGCAGCTATTAATAGTAAATCATCAGTCACTTGACAAATCACTACATGTGAATTCAATCTGATTTAATTCACTTGACCTCTCACTAGTGCAACAATCAGTTACAGCTAGTTAGACTGACTTTAACTCACTTAACTGAGTTAACTAATTTCTCATGCATTAAACTCATGCACTTAACTTCAACTTGAACTCTAAAACACATATAATCACTATGCATGCCTCACCAACCACCCTCAACTCGAAATTCATGAGATAATTGAGTTTATCACACTCATTTAACTATTACAAATGATTATGAGATAAGATTACATTTTATTGTCCAATTTAATTAATGGATAATTAAATTAGACACATTTCCAATCTATTAAATAAATTGAATTGCACACTAATGTATCGTTATGACCCATCACTACATGACCTGTGGTCCCACACTAGTGTAGGTGTTATCATGTTGTTTCTGGATGCCAATTTCATTGTTTCTTGTTGCAAATTTCAGCAAGGATAAGGATTTGGAGGAATTTATTTGTGAAATTTATATTATCCAACCAGATTGGGTAACCGAATCAAGGGATGAATGGAAGAATGATGAAGAAGTGTGGGAAATCATTCAAAAGTTACAACAATATCCTAGTATATATGATACAATTAGCTGGAAAAATGATTCATCATGGTACAAACATAGCTTATACCTTTGCAAGAATTCCCAACTCAAACAAAATATTATTTTGGCATTACACAACTCTCCCTTAGGAGGGCACTCAATATTTTTTTTAACTTACCATAGGGTTAAGAAGGATTTTTTTGGGATGGCCTTAAATCTTATATTCAAAAGTTTGAGGCAGAATTTTTGATTTTCCAACAAAATAAAGTTGAGACAATTAAGACCTTGGTTCTGTTACAACCCTTATCCATTCCAATTCAACGTTGGGAGGAGGTTTCAATGGATTTTATCACAGGTTTACCCAAGTCCGAAGGAAAGAGTGTCATCATGGTGGTATTTAATAGACTTGCCAAGTATTCACTCTTTTGTGCATTATATCATCCATTTAAATCTAGTACAATTTCTACTGCAATTATGGAAATAATTCAAAAGTTGTATGGAAACCCAAAGATTATTGTAAGTGATAGAGATCCCATTTTCACTGGAAATTTTTGGACATAACTATTTTCTTGTTTGGGTACTTAATTAGCTCATAGCTCATCTTATCATCCTCAATATCATGGGAAAAATAATATAGTGAAAAAATGTTTGGAATAATATCTTCTTTTCTTTGTATATGATATACAGGCATAAGGGGTCAAGTGGTTACCTTTGGCTAAATGATGGTATAAAAATTCCTCCCATACTACAGAAAAAATGACCCCCATTTATGGCACTTTATGGATATCATCAACTTTCCATCACATCATCATCGAGCATCAACAACAAGTTATCCAAATATTAAAGGATAACCTCACTTTGGCGTAGAATCCAATGAAACAACAAGCATATCAACATCGTAGCAAAAGAAGTTTTGATGTAGGCGACTGGGTATTTTTACGTCTACAACCATACAAAGAAATTTCCCTCAAGCAAGCTAAGAAGGTTAATAAATTATCACCAAAGTATTATGGTCCTTACAAGTTGTTGCAAAATATTGGTACTATGGAATAAAAAATGGAGCTCCCTGCATCTTCCCGAGTGCACCTAGTTTTCCATGTTTCATTCTTAAATAAGGTTATAGGTGATAAGCTCACAGTTAAAACAATATTGTTAGAACTTGGGGAGGAAGAAAAAATAATATTGGAACTTGAAGCAATCGCAGAAACAAGAACTCAGCAACTGCAAAATCATTCAATTTCAGAGTATCTCATCAAGTGGAAGAACTTACCCGCTGAAGATTCCACATGGGAGGATGATAATTTTATACAGAAGCATCTAGAACTACTCAAGCATTAAGGACAAAAAAATTTTGAAGGAGAGGGACATTTTAGGTCCCTATAATATTAGTGTATCCACTTGCTGTTATTTTTAGTGTAGCCCCCATTATTGTTATTGTTGTACCCATGTAGTCCCCATATTGTTATTATTGTGCCCCATAGAAGCCTGCTATTTTTATTTTTGGGCCCTTAGATTATTATCGTTATGTTTCCTTTGATTATATTGTGACCCCTTAGACTCCTATATATAGAAAGGATATTTTTTCATTTGAATCATCCAAAACATTTTCATTTATGTAATGTATAGGAGGTTTCCCCCTCGAAGAGGATAATTTTTAAGTCGTTGATCTATATTTTCTTCTATTTTGTGACTTGGTTGCATAATAGAGCTTTCCAGTGGTATGAATAAGTTTGAAAATGGCCTCATTGATCAAAATATAGATCTAGTCAAATCTAGGGACCCCAGAAGTCAACATTTGCAAAGCTAAGTTGGTTGAAGGATCTTTGGTGCATAGTTAAGTTTGGTGCATTGCCAAAGTGTAGCGAAAAGACTCGTGGTGCCACCATCGAAAGGATCAGGAATACATGGAATTAACAAAAAAGTAGTGGGAAGTAGTATCATTGGCCACATGTAGAGCCCACCTTCCACACCATCCTGACGGAGGTAGTCGGGTGAGTGTATCTCGGAGGATTCAAAGAATGTGTAAAATTTAAGTGTCGGGATGAAACTGGTAGGAAGATGTGGAGCAACAATGCACAACGAAGAGGATTTTTATTGGGTCAATATTCGAGTGGGAGGTCCCCACTTAACAGCTCAGCCCCCAAGAGTATAGACCAAACAATTTCAAAGCAAGCTCACAGAAGAGCGTTGGCCCGAAGGAAGATTTGAATTTGTGTAAAGAAATAAAAAAGTTGAGAACCCTTAAAAAAATTATAAAGGAAATATGGATAAAAATTGGTCTCGGGATCCTTCTCTCTCCTTTCTAATAGCAGCCGATAAATGGAAGAATTTTATTGGTCAAAGGTGACATCAGCAATTTGCCAATGGGAGTGTGACATGTGGCAGGAAGATTCAATGCTTTTGGGCACCCGAATGGCCCATTTTTTATTAACACATGGACCAATTAGTGGATGATATGTTGCACAAGTGACGTAAACATGATGTCATCCCAGAAGTCAGAGCTTGGAAGGATTCAACGGTGCATGCTAAGAAATAGGCAGGTTGACTAGGTGTTGGGCTGACAGGGCTTGTGTCAGAGATGACTAAGCACGGGAGAAATTTTATCAGATCTTACTGCAGTAGGAGGACCCCATGTTATAGCTCAACCTACAGGATAGATCCTAGAAAAATCTTAAGGCGCAATTGAGAAATGTGTCAAGAGGAAAGCATCAGGACACGTTGGACTGACAAGGCAAAGAAACATCTAATATGAGGTTGAGGTAAGGTAGACCCCACTTATAGCTAAGTCCACCAAGAGGAGCCCAGAAGAAATAAAAATGATGCACAAGAAAACGCAACGGGATAAAGGGCTTTGGGCTTAGCGTCAAGCACAGTTTGTATGCAATAGGTAAAGACCAAGGGTGTGGGAACACATATTGAAGAAATTAAGCCCTCTCAGGCTTAAAAATGAATAACACCCTGGAGGCTTGATTGGAGGTCACCACACATGTTCCTATGGAGGAAAATAGGCAAAGGTATCAACAAAAGGAGCTAAAGGACAAAATAAATGGATTCGATAGCATTTATAGTTAAAAATAAAAGGGGTCGTGGAGTTTTTATTTGGAAGCGCAATTCAGAAACAGTGATTATTAAAAGGATTTAGGCCATAACCAAAGGCCTTGCATGCATGATTCAATGGGTATTAAAGTTTAACATTTAAATCTAAACATAGTAGCAAGTGTAGACATGTAACGAATTTCCAGAATAGACAGTTTAGTAATACAATTTGGAAATTAACCCTCTAGAAATAGAAAAACTACAACTAAATTTTGTAAAAATTTTGAATATCAAAATTAAGAAAAAAAAATTAGAGTTTGAGTTTTGAACTACATATCAGAGATTGAAGACTTAAAGAAAATATGTTGAAAACTCAACTAAATAGGACGAAAGAAAAATATAGTGGATTCATGCAAGCATCAAAGGACAAGTCTCACACCAAAAATATCAGTCCATAAATCCTTATAAGCACAATTCGAGAAGCAAAGTGATAGTGTGTGTGGATGAGAGGTTTTTGGTGAAACGATATGAATTTTGCATCAAGGGTGAGTCAGAGATCAGATTTGATATCTGATAGGTGAATGATGAATTGGTGATTAGTGCTTTGACGTCTTCATCAAAGGTGAATTTTGGTGTTGATGTTGTTGGTGCATATAGTTTGGTGATTTTGTGAGATTTTTTAAGGTGTTTGTAAGGTGTTTTTGGTTATTAGTTGCAGTGAGAAAATTTCTTTTTTTTATGAGGTAATCGGTCTATTTTTTCTAGTTTGAAAATGGACGAAATATGAATCAAGAGTGCCAACAAGCAGTAGCTTTCAAATCAAGGGTAGAATCTCCTTCTAGTGGATGTTGGTAAATTATTAAAGGTAAGAGTACCTTTCAATGAAGAATGATAAATGAGAAGGGGTATAAGTCCCTCTCAACAGAGGCTGATAAACGAGTAGGGGAAGTTTTCCCTTTCATTGAAGACTGATAAACGAGCAGGGGTAGAAGTTCCTTTTAGTAGAAGTTGATAAACCTACAAGTAGTAGTTTGTGGTGCATTAATGTAACCAAGTTGAATCTTATAATAAAAGAAATATCGGTGTCTTGTGTATATATTTCTCATGTGATTGATGATTATGTTATGTTTTACTTGATTGAGTTGTGTTTTTGATCCATGAAAAATTGCTAAGGTGACTGAAAAGTATAATTTGTGAAAAATTGTTTAATTTGGCCACACTATTGATTCACCACCCTCTAAGTAGTGCCTTGGTTTCCATTGATTCTAGCATGAAATTTTTCTGCCCTAATACAGTTAGTTTCAATCCTTTGAACCAACATAGGATCTTAGTAGAAAATTTAGAATTTAAAGGATGAACCTTTGAAATTTTAGAGATGTTAGTGGAAGTTTTGAAAATTTTGGGATTTGAGGCTTTGGACAAAGCCCCTGTCATATGCTTTGGGTGGGGGGGCTCTTGACCAATATATTATCCTATAGGATCTTAATTTTGGAAGGATGGAATTCCATAGTGTTTGAGTACCAAGCTATCAGTGGCAGGTTACACATTGAACAGCCTCCAATGTAATTCCCTGATATTGAAAAATCCTAAAAAAAATATTGGCTATTGAAGATTATTTCCATTGATTGACATTTGTTATTATATCAGGTGAGTTCCTTGAGAAAAGTTTTTATTTTTTTTGGTGGCCTAGTGACTCAATGGACATAAATGTTAGTAGATTGAAAGGTCGGTCTCTGTCAATTGACCATCCATTAATCAGATAGAAGGACTTCATTATGTCAAAACTTCAGATGTTGGGTAACGCATCAAACAACCACCAACATGAACCCTCAATACTAACATATCATGATAACTTATGTTGACTAATGGATAAATTCTCATAAAATAACTATGATTTATCATATTTTGAGTGATAAAATGATGGATCTCGAGATATTGGATATTGAGGATTCATGTTATCGAGAGATTAAGATATCAAATTATAATATATCAGGCTATCATATTTCGAATTATCAAATATTAGGAGAAGTCATAAGGGATTTTTGATGAATAAAAATGTTAGTTGATGTAAAGGTGGAGTTTCATTATTTAATGATCATTCAATTGGAAGAACAAAATAGAACAAGAAGTGTAAGTTTTAACCATGAACGTATAATTGTTGAAAATAGATTCATAATCAAAACTAAAAAAGATTCAATGGAAAAGACACATTAACACATATATGTTAACCTAGAAACCCAAAACTGGGAAAACCAAAAGGATCTTTTTCATATATATTCTTTCTAATGTTAGAATGCAATATGTATATGGCGTAACATTCATAAACCCCCAATACATTAACCCTATATTGAAATACAACCATAATTCCTTCTATCGGATCTACAAAACCATGGGAAAATTCACCATCTACTCGAAATTGTTAAAAGTGAAAATTGCATGCCCAAAATAACCATAAAATGGACACAAAAACTACCCAAAAAAGAAAATTTTGGGCCACTACCCCGAACTCCATGTAGGGGGGCTACCACTCACTTGCATACCCCCTTATGTGCATGGTGCAAATAATTTATGAAAAGATTCAATATAACACATACCCAACAAGAAGGAAAGAAAGAAGTTAATTTTATGGTATATTAGCCCAATGGTTAGTTGAAAGAAATGAAAGCTAAAAGACTAGGTAGTTAAATGTGTTAAGACTTGTGCATGGTATTGTGCGATGGTGACAAGCAAGAAAAAATATTGCCACATGTCTACCATGTGGTAATGGAATGGATGTTGATGTGACACTTAGAGGGAAGACTATCAAATAAGCATAATTTTGTGTACAGAGCTTGAATTTGGATGAAATTTATATTTTTGGAAATATCTTGATGAGTAGAAGGTGATGGTGGTCTCTAAAAAGAGTTTTAAGATGGCTAAAGTAAGTAGTAATTTGAAAACCTCATCTCCATAAACTAAACTTGGAGTTCAGGTATGGATACCCCATATCCTTACTCGGGAATTAAGGGATTGGGCATGTTATAGAATGAACTGATGATAATGATAAACATGAGAATATGGAAATAAAATGATCCTCACAAGAATAGTGTGACCCTAAAAATGATTTGAAGAGCGTCCTGACATTTCTTCTACAATTTTCATGGTCTATGGTGTTGTTGATCCCTATTTTATAGATTTTGTAACTAATTTTATTCATGTTATCTAATGTTTCCTCTTCTTTATGTGATTTTGGTTCATCTATTTCATTCTCTATTGCATCATCCTCATTTTTTGAATTTTCACCCCCCTCATATTCATCTCCATCTATGTATTCATCTTCTTCTAAAATTTCTTCACCTCCCATTTTTCTAATGGAACCATTAATTTCAAAATTTTATCTTTCCATCCCCCCCACCCCAATTAAATTAACATATTTTTCATTGGATTTTTCCTATTATCCCAGTATCCATACTCTATGATGTGCATTGTCTGCAATTTTATTGATCATATAAAAGATCAACAATGGAAGAAGGAAAACTTGTCCACTTTTTATTGATCATATAAAAGATCAACAATGGAAGAAGGAAAACTTCTCCACTTTTTATTGATAATATAAAATATCAACAATTGAAGAAGGAAAACTTGTCCACTATTGATCCCAATACCAACTCTCTCTCTCTCTCTCTCTCTCTCTCTCTCTCTCTCTCTCTCTCTCTCTCTCTCTCTCTCTCTCTCTCTTTGAGAACAAAATTTCATTTCTTTTCCACTTTTACACTAAAAGAGGAGAAGAAATAATTTGACATGGTCATTGAATATTTTTAAGTGAAGAAATTTAATTTTGATATATCTATTATCCAACTTGAAGATATAATAATATTGATTAAAGCTAGTGTCGAGAAGGTATATAAGAATTTACATAAGGTTTGTGTAGGATTTGCGAAAAGTAGAAAAGGGGGGTAAAGAATTTGATGTGGTAATTGAATATTTTGAAGTGAAACAATTTAATTTTGATTTATCTTTGTCCAAATTGAAAATAGAATAAAATCAATTAAAATTAGTGTCAAGAATATATGCATGAGTTAAATTAAAATTTTATTTCTTTTCCACTTTTACACTAAAAGAGGAGAAGAAATAATTTGACATGGTCATTGAATATTTTTAAGTGAAGAAATTTAATTTTGATATATCTATTATCCAACTTGAAGATATAATAATATTGATTAAAGCTAGTGTCGAGAAGGTATATAATAATTTACATAAGGTTTGTGTAGGATTTGCGAAAAGTAGAAAAGGGGGGTAAAGAATTTGATGTGGTAATTGAATATTTTGAAGTGAAACAATTTAATTTTGATTTATCTTTGTCTAACTTGAAAATAGAATAAAATAAATTAAAATTAGTGTCAAGAATATATGCAGGAGTTAAATTAAGGGCTATGTAGGATTTGGATAAAGTAGAAAATTGGGATTCCAAATTAAAAAATAAATAAATAAAATTTGATAGTTCAATAGTTTTTTAAACAAATAAATGGAGGAAAATCAAGGCCCTACAGGATGAGTTGGTGGAAATTTCCAAAGTAGGTACTACTCCTAAATCCATTATGGAATTGTTGGATGCCAAATTCAAAGTTAATTAATTGAATTTAGGGTAAACAAAAATAAAAAGAATGATGATCCCACAAAGCATCATCATTTCATTGAGCTCATGTGAGCTAGAGATGTTTTTATCTAGATAATTGTAATGTGCACAATGTGTTTGGATAGCGTATGACACAACTATATAAATTGAGGCATAATAAATTAGGATCACCCTTACAGAGTCAATTAAATACAATGTTAAACTAAAGACCTAAGGTTGAGAATAATGATGGGATTTTAATGATGTCAATAACAAATTGGTTGTTCCAATAATCCCTTTATCCTCTAGATATACCAATAATTTGGTTCTTTTAGTCAAGATGTTATATAGAGACTTTGACTCAGAAATTTCACAATATTAGAGCATCTCCATTAATAAGAGTTAGCATATCAATGCTTTAGAGATCAATAGCAAGGATGGGGAGGAAAATATAGAAGAACTAACAAAAAAATGTGATGATATGCAAAGATAATAGGATTTTATGAAGAATTTCAATAAATAGCTAGAGGAAAATACATTAATTCATGGAAAGTGACATTACAGGGATTTTTTAATTACCTTTCTAATTACTCAAAGAGGTAATTAAAGGGTATACACATTAATTTTCAATTGAAGTTTTTTATGTAACTTTCAAGCTACCGTGCACTATATATGCAAATTTTACTTTCTCCTTTCGTTGGTTGGTTCAATAGTTGTAATTCCAATAATTACTTTTAAAATCAAGCATAAATAGTCAACAAACTTTTGGTAATATTCTACAAACTTTGAAAGATAAATTACTCTTGCTAAAATGAAACAATTAACTATTATGTTGGAAAGGATATCACAATTGCGAGAAGGAAATCACATTTTACATAAAGGAAATCAATTAACCATTGTGCAAAAAATAAATCATACATGTTGAAAAGAAAACCAATTAACTATTTTCAAAAGAGGAATCTAACTAAATACTAGAAATGAAAACCTAATCCTTTCCAAGATGATCATTGTTGTGTCTCATAACAACAAAAATGACTATTGCATCAAGCACATTCATTCAAAGGATTTTATTTTAAGTTTAATTTTTTATAATCCAAGCCTAAAAGATAATCGTGAGTAATTTGAATAAAAAAATATAAGTTAACATTTTTATGATAATTATGAAGCAATTAATCTGTAAGAGAAATAAGTAATTGTTCTATGATAATTCTTAAGAATCCAATCTACAATAGAAATAAATTTTTGATTAGTGATAATTTTGTTTCTAAAAAACTAGAAATAATTGGATCAAACAAAAACCAGTTGTAAAAATTTATACTTCTTCAAAGGAAATATATTCACCACACAACATCATTCTACTGGAATATAAATGACACTTTAATCAAATGTTGAATGATAATTCAACTTAAAAAAAAAAATCTACTAAGAAAACTGAATTAATCTGTCATATTTAAAATGCATTAACTTTTGAAAAAAAACTAATAATAATGAATTCATACATCCCTAGATAACATTGTAACATGTTGTATTGGAGTGGACCCTACCTTCTTAGACAAAGCACTAGAATGGGGTGCAATAGATATGAGTTCACTTTATGCACACATAGAAATGTAAATAGGAACTAAGCTCAACTAAGTTAATTAAGCTACGATTTGAATACTGGAAATAATTTTTTTAGCATATTCTCTCCCCTTATATAGGGCAACTGGTCTACCTTTCTAGTGACCCATTTAATTCTATAATAATATAATATGTGTTTAGACGTGTTTGACAACCAATAGTTCTCATGTTATTGTATCAGTTATTAAAAATAAAATTAGTTGTCTCTTTTACAATTTGGAACAAGTTGTTTTAGGTTCATTGACCCATAATCAACTATTAGATAATTTCAAACATAAAATAAAATAAAATAAATTGCTTGTCCCAACTTGAAACCTTATGATATAAAATCATATCATTGTTGCATTTACCGCGCATAATTTGGATCAGAAAGATTTGCTTTTCATGAACCTTGATTATGTTCCATGGTCCTTGTCATTTTTGCATGCTTATCCTCTAGTTCCATAGATTCAAAATCAAAATTGGTTGGAAGAAAAATTATAGTTATTATGTAGCCTAGTGGAAATACTTTCCTCAATATTGTGGTTTTTCATCTTCCCCATAGCTTATTGAGAGTGTGGATATGGGTTTCCTATAACTTTCTTATAAAATAAACATACCATAACATCATTCTAGTAATTTTTAGTACGTAATCTACCCTATTTATCGTCAAATAATTAAGAGAATGTGACAAAATGTAGATTAATAATTACCTCATGCCAAAATGTTATTTTGAACACAAAAAGGTAGAAAAGAGGCTAGAAAAAGGTAAGTGAAAAGTGTGTGTGTGTGTGTGATGTCAGAACTTTGTATAAATAATTTCAATGTCAAGGCTTGTCATTTCTCCCCATCCAATATCATTGCATGTCCTCACGCAAATATGTATGTCTTCCTACTCTAACTCTTTTGATTGTGTAGCATCTGAGAAAATTGTTGGCTTGAGGGGTCCTGACCCAGGTTCGAAGGTTAAGGTTTGCCAACAAACCCCTATACTACTGGCCCTTTCAGCAGTGACCTGCTTGCGCATGCCAAAGTCTCACCCGAAGCAGTATGGGAGGGTGTAAGAACCAGGTTTCCGCACCCTGAGAGAGACTAGGTAAGTCAAGCAGATCCACGTTCACACCCTATTAGGTTCGTACCTGACAGATCTATTCGCAGGGTTGTTAGCAGTATAATCGCAATATACAGAGCTATTATCGTGCACAGATCTAGTTAATAACCCCGCATCCACGTGCATATCAGCAGTTATTAGCACACATTATCATAACAGATTACAGTTATACCATAACACAGACAAATTCACAACATAAACAGATAACACAATAGTAATTGCAATAGATCTCAACAGTTCGCATCAACAGTAATACGACAGATAAAATAACTCATAAATACTTTAACCATATCCGCATATATTAGCCTCCAAAACCCAATACAATCTGACACAGCCTGCGCACACAGCCAGCAGGGTCCGCACACAACAGGACTAAGGATCTGCGCACACACAGCCAATAGGATTCCTTTCCCAAATGACCTAACAACAGATCTAACAATTCACACTTAGCATCAGACCTTAATCTTTTCTACATTAAGACTCAAAATGTTCCTCTATTTATATCGACTTAGACTATGCTTTCAATGATCCACAAATCGTGGTTTGCGGACTCTTAGTCTACCCTTGAACCATTACAATGCATTCGGGGCTTTGACCCACCCCAAAACTCCTGCGTTAAACTAAATAATACCAAAAATATACAAAATTATACAAAATTTGTAGCTTTTAGGGGACCCTGCTCCAATAGTCCCCCAACAAAATCTTGTGACTCGTCCCGAGTAACTGTGATGGTGGGGTCTCCACCTATGCCTGCAGCAGCCTGATCGCATCAACCAGTGGGGGTAGCACACCTTCACACTAAGCAACAACATTCTGCACAATATCCACCAACTTCTGTGAAGTCAGGCCTTCTGTTGCAGCGGTGACACTCTCCAGAGTTTGGTTTAATTGTTTGACAATGACATCAATATCTTGGGAGAGCTTGAGGGCTTCATCAGCCCATGGCTTAAGATGATCATTGAGAGTCTTCTTCTTATGGCAGAGTTCGTCGATATCATCCCGAAGGGCATGGCTAGTTCGTTGCCATGCCAATCATTGAGCAGGAATCAGAGTGGGCATCGTGGCTTCTATTTGCTCTAACTCTTCTTCCTTCTATCGCAGGTCCTGGTTGATTTCACGCAGGATCGAACGCATCTGTTTCTTTTTTGTAGGTACTGCCAGATTTATGATAACTGCAAATTTCACAGGGTCAACCATCAACCCCTATCGACAAACTATATGTCCGAGAAAGATTCCGAAGGGTACGCAGAAGATACACTTCTTGATATTCAGGGAATATGGTTCTTTCTACAGGCATCCAACATCATGCGCAGGTTCGAAACGTGCTTCTTCACTAAGCTAAAGACAGTCCAATCATCAAAGTAAATCTCCAGAAATTTGTGGATGAACTCTTTGAACATTGTGACTACTACGCGTGAAAAGATAGTCGGGGCATTCTTGAGTCGAAACGGCATGACCATATACTGAAAGGATCCCCATTCAGTAGAAAATGTAGTTTTGTTGCGATCTTCAAGTGAAATTCTGATCTAATGGTAACCGGAGAACCCGTCAGTGAAGGAGTACACTTCTTGGCCTCCTACGTTATCCAAGATTTCATCTGAGAACGGCGTCGAAAAGGGATCATGTACACAGGCATCATTCAATTTGCGCAAGTCCACACAGATTCGTATTTCCCCCTTCGTCTTCTTCTCCTGAACCACCATCGGACTTACCCAATCCGACTATTCGATCGGTTCGATGATACCTGCGGTGAGAATTTTATCGATTTATTTCTTAACCTTCTGCTATACTTATGATTTAGTTGATAAGGGCGTTGCTTCACAGTGCACGCATCTAGTTTTAATGTGATGCGCATGGCCCCTAGGTCCCTATGATTCCCTTGAGCTCTGAAAACTTCGTCAAGAATAAGTCTTGATATTTTGTGAGTAATTCTGCCACTTTTCCTACTGTATCATCATTCCAGTAATTCCCAATTTTAGCCAACTTAGGCTGCTCTTTCATGCCAATATTGACTTCTCGCAGCTTCAGAGGGTTCATAACATCCACAGTTTGTAGTGGAGGTCCCGCGACTGTGCGCTCTCCCTCCGACTCTGGGATGGAGACATTGCGCGGATCCTCATTGCACTCTTCTATGGTTATATTGCGTCAGTTGGAAATATCCTGCATCTGTGTCTCCCATGTCGGTACCCCAAGAGCTGCGTAGGGGTGCGATTCGTCAAATACGAAGGTATCTATATCTTGCAGAGCTTCGTCAAGCGCCTTTGTTCCCCCTATTAGCCCAAATGTCCCTATAAATTCATCCTTTAATGTTTCCCAGTGGCGGGTGTGATGATGGAGCTCCACATATAAGTACCATGTGGTGGGAATTGGTCCCAAGGCATGAATAAACAGGTGAACCCATTCTTCTGTAGTCCGGTCACACCATTTTTCCATCTAAGCAACAGATGCTCACGCAGGTCCTCAAGGCCAAGAAATGGTTTTACGCGCAAATGGGATGGAGGTTTGAATCACAATATCATCATATCCTAACACTCTTCCCAATCCTGGAATGCCCCCTTATGTGTGTCCCACCACCTTGCATTTGTTGCGCGCATGGCTAGATTAAGGGCCCATAGCCTTCGCTCTCTCGGAACCTCAGCCTCAAATGTTCGCAAAAAATCCTTAACACTACTAGAACCATCAAAGTATGGTAGTTCTCTTACCTCTAAGGAGATACATTGGAATTCCCTTGTGATCCTAAGGCATCGCAGTGCAAATACATCATGTAACTAGTTCTGCCAATTTTCCATCTCCCCGTCAGAGTCAGACAAACATTCACTGTCCTTTTCCCAGCAAAGTATACCATCTATTGTAGGATTGATCCAATCTTCATCCCGCACAGTTAACTTATATATGTGATCCACATCCTCTTCTTAGCATATTGGTTCTGTATACCACTCTCCTTCCACCAGGTCCAATGGTACTATTACCCACGTACCTTCATTTTCAAACACCATGCTTCTCTTCTTCAAATTGATAATACTACCCATATCTATGGCCCAATCCAATCATAGGAGCGCAGGATAGGGGTATGCATCTTCTACAATCTGAATGACCTCAAAATCAGCATGGAACTTAACTCCTGCAATATCTACCACGATTTTTGATAGCCTTCCCAACGGTATGATCTTCTGTTGATTGGCCATGCGCAGCTAGATAGTGGACCATTCCAACTTAGGTTCCCCCATTTATCGCCAAGTTTGCTTCGGCAGTACGTTCTCATCCGATCACAGGTCCAAAATAACCTGATCCATTTCATAATCACCAATTTGCGTTGTTAGCCACATTTCCCTACTAGTGTGTTTCTTATGTTTGTATAGTTTGTGCACATCCTTAACTTCCAGGGGTGGATTTTCGCAGCTCTCTATTAGTGCTTGGAGGTTCTCTATGGCCCGTTGGTTGCGCAACAGCTTCATACACGCCTGCAAAAATGGTTTGACCTCTTCCTCTGCTTTGATGTTTGCGGGGGTCTGAGAAGTAGATGCCTTAGCCTTAGCAAAGTCTTGTCGTGTTGCGACAAAGGTTTTCTTTTCCTTCTATAGGTATAAACCTTCTGGTTTGATTATTTCTTTTCAGATCAGAGGCTCAGTCGTATCTTTCTCTTCCGCTCCCCTAGTGGCCATGCCACTGCGTGTTATGATATTAATGCTTGGTTCTTCGTCTCGAGGTTTTGCCTTAACCCTCTGTACATTCTGCGTAGGTGTCTGCTGCTTTTCCTGCATTTTTGCAATCAGAATTGGACATTCTTTAATCACATAGTCCAGTTGTCTGCAATATCTACAGTACTGTATTGCAGGGTTCGAATAGTCTCTCGCAAAGTGTCCTACCTCTCCACAATTATAGCAGATTATTTGTCCTCTTCCCCTACCTGCGCTTCCACCCCGACCCCCTCCCCTGCCCCTATCTAGGGAGCCACCTATGCCTAAGGGGGATCTTGGTGAAGAAGGGTCCAATTTTACCCTATATAGGTTTCCTCGGTCTATCATCAGATCATAAGTCTGGATGTTCTGCTCATCATGTACTAAGGATCTGCAAAACATGCACCATTGTTGCTTCACTTCTGGGACATACGCACTCAGGTGAGGGTAGTGGCTAGTATCATGCAGGTCGGCTACATGAAGGTCATCGCACCATAACACTGGTCCACTTGGTCCTGGACATAACGGACTAGGTCCCCCCACCTGTAGGTAGTCTACCATCAGTGGGCACTGATCCTTGGTATGACCTGATACCCTACATCATATACAGCATAGGTCTGTGATAGCTTATTTCCCTTGGTCCTTTCGTAGGTTCTGGATATCCATGTGCATCACCTCCAACTTTCCTTGGATTTTTTGTACTCCCAACTGGGTATCATCTCTTGGCGTAGCTTCCAACTTCATAGCAATCTCCAAGGCTTTTTCCTACGATTCAATGGCTTGATGACCCATAGGTACGCGCAGGTGAGGCAGTAATATAGCAATGAACCATTCCTTGTGCTACCTGTCATCATACAGAAATCCTCCTTCTCTGATTACCTTCTTTAGCCATTGGTCAGCTTCCCATATAGACTCAGATGGTCCCTGCTTGAAATCTTTCAGATCATTTACTATCTAGGAGTAGGACTTAGGCTTCTTGAACTATTGTTTTAGGGCATTTTTAATATTTTTAATGGTTGCATTCACATGCTAAGCCATGTATCCCATATACCAGTCCAGGGCCCTTCCTTCAAAGGCAAGGGATAGTTGCGCTCTTTTCACCACATCGCTGACCATATTTTTCACACTCCATACTAATTTTGCGACAAACCAGAACCGATCCATATCTTCAGTCCCTATGCCCTTGAAGGTAGGTAGCTTCAAGTGCGAGACCATCTCGTCTTCTGATGGAGGTGGAGGTACGGGTGAGTTCTTACCCCTATGTTGGCTTGAAGGTGGTGTAGTTGGAGGGCTCTACGTAGCCAAATTCCTTACTGGGATATAGACCGATCTATCTCCTTCTTGATTGGTTCTGTAGTATTTACCACTTCGTGTTGTACCCTCACTCTGGTCAGAGCTCATTCACTCTATATGGCTGCATAAAATGATTTTTTTGCACAATAATATATTAAATAGTAATGGCAAGGTTTTCAGAAACTTACCCCAGAAACCCTTGAAGAACCTTCGTTCTGCCTCTGAATAGAACACAAATTGATTGATTGCAAATTCTGTCACAAATCCTCCCAACACACTATCCACCTAGTGATCTATTGTTCGAGTGATGGTATTATCAGTTCTTTCCAACTGCCAGATCAACTCTGGAGTCCATTGCGTGATCTGTTCATCCTTCCAACACATCTGGAAATCTACGAGCCTTGCCAGCCACTCCTGGTGCTCAGTTTCGAATTTCATGAATAAAATTTCATAGATCTCCATGAAAATGTACTTATTCTTCCACTTCTCTGCTGTCAACTTTTCACTGCGATTCTCTTTCACCGTGAATTCCTGAACTTGCTTTTCAAACCACTCTTCGATTTATTTCTTCTCAGGTCTCCAATGTTTTCTTGGCATTACCCGATATCTCTCTCAAAATGCTCCCGGTCCCAGCAATGGAACCATTTTTTAGCTCGAGGGGTCCTCACCTAGGTTCGGAGGTTAAGGTTTGCCAACAAACCTCTATACTACTGGCCCTTTCGGCAGTGACCTGCTTGCGTAGGCCAAATTCTCACCCGAAGCAGTATGGGAGGGTGCTGGAACCAAGTTTCCGCACCCTGAGAGAGAGTAGGTAAGTCAAGCAGATCCACGTTCGCACCCTATTAGGTTCTTACCTGACAGATCTATTCGCAGGGTTGTTAACAGTGTAATCGCAATATACAGAGCTATTATCGTGCACATATCTAGTTAATAACCCCTCATCCACGTGCGTATCAGCAATTATTAGCACATTATCATAACAGATTATAGTTATACCATAACACAACTATAATTGCAATGGATCCCAATAGTTTGCATCAACATTAATACATCATATCAGATAACACATAAATACTTTAACCATATCTGCATATATTAGCCTCCAAAACATAATACAATCCGACACAACCAGCAGGGTCCGCACACAACACGACTAAGGATCTCCGTGCACACAGCCAGCAAGAGTCCTTGCCCAAACGACCTAACAACATATCTAAAAATTCACACTTGGCATCAGACCTTAATCTTTCCTACCTTAAGACTCAAAATGTTCATCTATTTATATCAACTTAGCCTATGCTTCCAATGGTCCACAAACCATGGTTTGCAGACTCTTGGTCTACCCTTGACCCATTACAATGCATTCGGGGCTTTGACCCACCCCAAAACACCTACATTAGACTAAATAATACCAAAATTATACAAAATTCGCAGCTTTTAGGGGACCCTATTCCAACAAAAATAATGCTCCAATTATAAGGAGGTTGGCCCTCTTATTTTGTTTTATAATATCACAATCTCTATTTGACGCTAGCCCGGAAATCCTCTTCATCATTATCATCTTCCAAAGGACTCCACAAAGTAGTAAAACAAAATTGCAATACAACCCATTAAATATTAGTGTTCCTTTAGGTAATTAACATACCTCAAAAAATGGTTTAATGCTACCTCGAACCTACCTTAATTCTTCCCTTGAAATGCCTTCGTTAGAGACAATTGTCTTCTTTTGATGCATAATAGGTCTCTATTCATCATTTGTCCACAACCCCAAATAATCAAAAAAATTTCTTTCTAAAAAGATGTTACAAATAATTTACCTTGTATCATTTTTTTCCTTCTTAATGAGTATCTTAGCTAGCTTGAGGGCCCCTCTCATCCATAGCTCTTCATTCCATTTTATGAATTCCATGAAGAGAGTACATATTTCATTTTATTTTTCTTGATATAAATAAACACCCTAAGTTGTACGTCTCAAAAAAAGGGTTTGAATCCCACTCACTGAAATCAATCATTACCAAGTTATATTGGTACCACTCACATAATAAACCTCGATCCTCTTCATTAATCTAGGAAAGAACTCAAGATAGATTACATAAAAATAGTATGAAATAGTTACACTAGTAAAACCAAATTGTAGAATAGTAAATATCACTTTACTTTCATAATTAATTACCTTCACTCAAAAATGGTTTGTTCAATGATGAGCTTATTCATTAGTTAGTGTAGGATAAATAACTTTCTTAGAATGTCACTCCAAAATTCAAACTATCAAAAATCTCTAATAACTCGCTAAATTCTTCTAAAGTTGGTTATGGTAACCATTTTGACTCAATCCTCAATTAATATAGGGGTTTATTCTCTAACAACTTCCGTATCATACTTCTCTCACCTTTCAAAAATCATATTAAATAAACCATTGTTTGGAAAACTATGTTGTTTCCCAAGGGCCTTTAAAATTGGTAACTCCCTATTAAACCTTTTATATTTATTTATTTTGGAAATCTACATATTAATTATTTGCATTTATTGCTTTATCTATGAGAAAATTCTAGATTTCTCCCTTGTCTAAGGTTGATACTCTTTTAATTTCTACTTTGTGTCGTTGTATCATGTCCTTAAATTTCTGCATCACTGGGTTTGCTATATAAAACTCTTTTGAATATGAAGTGAAGTAAATTTGCATTAAGTAGTTATATTATCTATAACATCACAAATATTTTTACATCCCAACCGTTCAAATTTCACTTGGATTTTAACTTCATTTTAAAATCTACTCTAATGTCATATATCTTTCTCAACTTCATATATTTCATACTTTTTTAATAACCTAATATAATGATTCTCATAGCCACTTTTCTTCTAAATTTGCTTGATAAATTATATTTGTTCTTGATGATCCTTGCCTTATTTTTCTTTCCTAACCACGTTTTCTTTTAAACCATTTTTAAACCCATAAAACACTTAGGAATTTATTTAGAACTAATGATCATCAGGGAAAATTTTAAGGATAGAAAATTATCTTGAAGTTTAAAAAATTGGCGAATCTCACTAGTCCCTAATATGTAAAATATAAAAATTTTATTGATGTATTTATAAAATTATTAAAATTTATAATGATTTTATATATACTCTCTACATAATGTTGGCAATTTTTAACATAAAATAATTTGATATTGTAGAATTTGGGCGAATCATTTTTATAAAATATGGAATTTGGCGAATATTGTTTTTGGGAAAAACATGGAAAATTAGCCCACCTGCGAATGTTACACCAAGGAGTTTAATATATTCTTTACCCCCATGCAAATATCACATTGACCAAATTGGTCGATCGTTAAAATCCCATCTTAAATAACATATAACTAACATACTTCACAACCTCATATCTAAGTTTGTTATTGCTAAACACTCTAACAATTATAAACACCTCATTTTCTATAACCCAACCAAAATCCTTGCTTTGGAACCCTTTTCTCTTTTTTCATCATTTAGAAAAATATAGAAATTGGAAAACATACTAATAATTTTAATTGGAAAGATGGCTACAAACTTAACCAATCTTAAAATCCGACTATCCATTGCCTAGGTCGTTAAGCCTTCTCCCTCTCTCTCTCATCCTCCCCCTAATTCTTAGATTCTTTACTTTCTTCTTTAACTTACTTTACCTTATGTCTCCACCTATATGGGTAGCCTCCATCTTTAGTTATGTATTATCCTCTTAACCCACCTTCATTTGCATTTACCCTCTTATCTAGGTCATCCTCTCTTTTTATTCACCTTCCCCGCATAATATTATTTTTAACTTATTATTTCTTATATGTTAGCTGTTTTTAGAATTTTTTGATATAGTTCATTCCATATCCGGTGTAGGCCCTAGAGTATTGAGAGGGCCTTTCCCTAGTATGAAAGGGACAAGAAGGATGCACCTCTAGTGTACCAACTATCATGGCCTCCCTTTTGTCTCTTTTTGGGGTGGGCGAGGAGGGATTCAAACCCTAGAAATTGTGGTGATCCAACTATCGAATATTAAAACATTTCAATTGTCTACTCATATATCTAGGAAGTAGTTAATTTAAGACAATCTACATTAACCATGACCCTTTTCCGAAAAAATATAGAATTTAATAATCTGAATCAAAAAATTTGGAACTTAAACAGTTTGAAATAGATTGTTGTATTACCTCCATTCCTCACTATTACTGCACAATGTCACACTTAAAGATGAAAATTTGTAACAACAAGATGGATACCAAGTAAAATAGGAGGTTGGAAATTATCACCTAACTAACACTTCTTTGCAATTTAGGAAAAGGGTATATCGAAGTCAAGGAGGACTTCCCCATGGTTGCTAGGCTCACTTTGTATAATATGGAATGGTAATAAAGGATCTTAGCAACATGAACAAATTGAATGAAAAAATTTTAAAACATGAGTTTGGAGATGATTTATAAAAGAGGAAACTCAATACCTTTTTGTTTAAGCTATGGAGGTCATAAATGTAATTTAGAATGGAATTTTAATGGTTATAGACTAGATAGAAAATTAGAAATTCTGTATATCTGTTAGGTCCCTATATTAATAGTGTAGTCCCTCATTTTTGTTAGTGTAGCCCCCTTATTTTTATTGTTGTACCTCTGTAACCCCAATTTTGTTATTATTGTGCCCTTACATTATTATTGTTAGGTCGGCTAGCATTATATTGTGACCCCATGGACTCCTATATATAGAAGGAGGTTTTTTCATTTGTATCATCCAAGAAATGTTCATTTATGTAATGTAAAGGAGGTTGCCCCCTCAAAGTGGCTTATTTCTAAGGCATTGATCTCCCTTTTCTTCTATTTTTGGAGCTGGTTTCATAACATTTGGTATGTGGTATAACACTTCCTTCCATACTGCAGCAAAAATGACCCCATTTATGGCACTTTATGGATATCATCCACCGTCCATCACATCATATTTAAGAGAAAATGATAAGGTTCAAGCAGTGGAAGATCACATTGAGCATCAACAAGAAGTTCTCCAACTCTTAAAGGATAACCTAAATTTGGCACAAAATGGAATGAAACAACAGGTAGATCAACATCGCAGTGAGAGAATTTTTGATATGGGAGACTGGGTATTTTTACGGCTACAACCATACAAAAAATTGTCCCTCAAGTAAGCTAAGAAGGATAATAAATTATCGCCAAAGTACTATGGTCCTTACAAGGTGTTGCAAAAGATTGGTACTATGGCATACAAATTGGAGCTTCCTGCTTCTTCGCGAGTGCATCCAATTTTCCATGCTTCATGCTTAAATAAGGTTATAGGTGAAAAACTTCCAGTTCAAACAATATTGCCAGAACTTGATGAGGAAGGAAAAATCATATTGGAACCTGAAGCAGTCACGGAAACAAGAACTCGATAGCAACAAAATAGATCAATTTCAGAGTATCTCATCAAGTGGAAGAACTTACCCACTGAAGATTCTACATGGGAGGATGATAATTTTATACAGAAGCACCCAGAGCTACTCAAGCATTGAGGACAACAATTTTTTGGAGTAGAGGGGCACGTTAGGTCCCTATATTACTAGTGTATTCCCTTATTTTTGTTAGTGTAGCCCCCTTATTGTTATTTTTGTACCCCTGTAACCCCAATTTTGTTATTATTTTTCCCTTACATTTTTATTGTTAGGTCGGCTAGGATTATATTGTGACCCCATGGACTCCTATATATATAAGGAGGTTTTGTCATTTGTATCATCCAATAATTTTTCATTTATGTAATGTAAAGGAGGTTTCCCCCTCGAAGTGGCTTAATTCTAAGTCGTTGATCTCTCTTTTCTTCTATTTTTGGAGTTGGTTTCATAACAATATCATCCCCCAACTTGGAAAAAATAAAATCATAAATTAGATGGATAACGACTCTCAATAGGAGCTCTGCTACCCACTACCAAGTCAATTCATAAGGGTGATTCAATCTTTAATCAATAGATATTTAAGTCATAGACTCCTTCCCTCCAAAGCTAGATGCAAGCTCTTTACTATTAAGGGATATTTATAGCTTTAGTTTATCTTCTTAGAAACAAATTGATCCTACAAATTGACTTTGAAAATAAACCTTGTATCTAAAGCACTACCAATAACAAATTATAATATGCTTCACACATAAGAGTTTACAAATACAATTTACAAAATTAACATAAAAAAGTTATATACAATCAACAATATTAGAGAAAAGAATGTTCACAAGTTCTTCCATATATCTTATGTTCCAATCCAAATTACAAATGGTGAGAGAAAACATTTGTATAGGTTTTAGCTCAGCTCTTCAATAAAATATTTTGATTCCTAAGAAAATATTAAATATTTATAATAACTACCTATGAAGGAAAATTATATCAATAAGCCTGTATCAAAATGCTTGGATACAATGTTCGAGATGATTGTAGTGCTATATGTCACCTTCTTCTATCATTATCTTCCTGCAAAGTTAAAATTAGAGTGTCATTTTTCCTTGTCATGTGCAAGGTGCTCCCCAAAATATATCTTCCTCCAAAATATTAATAAAATAATTTTTCAATGAGGTAGGGAAAATTTCCACAAGGTGTGCATGAATGGGGAGAGTAAAGTTCCATGATGAGCATGCTCTCCTAGAAATAACCACCTCCAAATAATAATATTGCTTCAATGTTTCTTCTAGAAGTATTTTGACTAATAAATAATATAAAATTCCTTAATGAACTAGTGTTCCCTTGTTTCTTGTGCTTTAGTCCACTTTGACTTGGCTCTATTCAAAAAATTATTTCATCCACTAGTGTGTTATATGAGGAAGTTCCTCATGTCCACTTAAATACTTCCTTCACAATAAAAATTCATCATGCATCTTCCCTTGAAGAGATAGGAGTACTTCACTTTGACCAAATCAAACTTGAATTTCTCACCCTAAAAGAGGCACCCTTGACACTTGTGCAAATGGGCCTTCATATTCCCTTGAAGAGAGAGGAGTACTCCACTTTGGCGAAGTCAACCTTGAAGTTCTCACCCTAAAAGAGGCAATCTTGACTCTTGTGCAAATGGGTCTTCATCAAATCCAATAGATTTACTCAAAATGTGTGCAAATTGGGACCTTTTAACCAAGTTAAACCATTAGTAGTCATTTCATATGTGTGTAAGGTGTGAAAAATGTTAAACAATAAGTGGATATATCCTTATAATGAATTGTACCACTCAAGGATGTGTGCATAATTGGATAAGGTGGAGGGTAAAAAATGCTAGGGTGCATGGGTAATAGTTTCCCTAGCCAACTCAAAACTCAACTAACCCCTCGAGCCTTTTGCTAAAAAATATGGATGAAGCATGAGAAAGTTTTAACACAAGCGAACAAGGCTAAATTAATACTAGGAAAATTTGTTTTTGTTTTTTTTGTTTTTCCTCGACATATGTCACTAAGGGGGGATTCCTAATCTCATGTGTACCACATGCAATTTAAGTTAAAACCCCTAGTGAAAAATTTTAAATTAGAATCTCGGGAAAGTACCTTAATGAATAATTATAAAGAACTAATAGGAAAATAGTAGACAATTAACCTAATGTTCAGTAGTTAAATCAAAATATCCTAAACTAGTTAGGTGCATTGACACTAAAATATGATATTTGAAAGATTAATAAGGTTTATAATTTATGGAATTATAGGAAAAAGGGACCATGTGCCTCCTAGGAGATTGAATTAAATGGGTTGTGGGTATGAAAGTGAAATTTATTTAGGTGAATGGGTAAGATGTGTTGTGATACACAAATCACCTAGGAAAAATAGTGAAAATTTGTGAAAAAATATGTGCAATTGATTTTACCTAGGAAAAAGTTTAGGTGAAATTTTGGAAATAGCATGAAACACTAGGGAAGTACACCACCACATTAGAGGATGCTTATGTTATAACCATGTAAAAATAAGTGAAATTGAATAATATGTGACTATGTTATCACCATGATGAAGAGAAGTCTGCACCACTAGAGCAATCACCGAAAATATCCCAACGTTTGGAAAGATAATCATCCCATCAATTTTCACAAGACCATTTACCACTCACGTCAACATGAAAGGTAATATTTGGCTCCTATTTAGGTACAATACTTGTAATGTTCCCAAATTTGCACATGGCAATTTGGAACATTAGATTTTGCTACTTTCACTTAGAAGAGGAATAAATGGGTAAGGAGGCCCATGAATAATAAAATTATGAATAAATTCCACCTTAGTAAGGAAGGAAATCACCTTAGGAGCTTGTTTTACACTTCCAAGTGTGAACAAGGACAAATTGGATGAGGACATAGCCAATTTTGACTAAGTCAACATGCATTCTTGAGGAGGAAGAAAACACTCAAATAAACTAGCTCAATGTGAACAAGGATCAGCCTAAACACATATGTGTAAACTAGATTGAAGATCCATAGTGTGAAAAGAGGCATTGGAGGTGGATTATTTAACCAAGTCAACAGCGCAGCCACAAAAGGAGGGAAGCTAGCTAGGGCAGCGTAGTTTTGAAAAAGGAAGCTTCATGAAGAAGTCACCTCAACTTTGTGTGGGGTCCGGGGTGAGGAAGCTCACCAAAGATAAAAGGATGGCATAGCATCAAATGGGATTCATTCATGTATTCAGATATTTTTGTCTAGAGACCATTTTCATGCTTCAGTTGTTTAGCCAGAGTTGCTGCATTGCTTATTGCAAAGAATTCCCGTGTGGGAATTCCATCCTCTCTTTAGATCAGCTTTCTTAAGGGATCAACAGGGAAGGATTAGAGATTAATTTATGTATTTGGCTTGATTTCATTCATATATATTTAGTTAAAGCATATTCATCTTCAGAAAATTGCATCCTTGATGTAGCAGCAGCAGTTGCATCCTTTGATTTTATGCTTGTCTTTGAGGAGGAGGTGCTCTTTTCCCTCCGGGAGTTCTAAGAAGGAGGCATAGGGCCATATTTCTATATTTTTAAGCTATTTCATGTCATATTCAGCCATTTATAATACATATATGCAGTAAATGCATTATTTCTGCAGTGCTTCTTGTTATTTATGCATTTTGCCGGAAACCCTTGCCGAGTGTTTGTTTCTACTGTATAAGTGATTAAATCTCCATTTCTTTGCTATTTGATCAATAAAATTTGCATATCAGTATTATTTCATCATTTTTTACAGAAAACCTCATGGGAATTACGCTCTCACTGTATTCAGAAATTTCTGTTTAGTAAAGTCATGGGAAATCAGTGTTTTCTAACCTAGTCGGGAAAGGAGGAGTTGTTTAATATAGCTAGAAGCATTATTTTGAGCTTAAATTCGGAGAAGAGGTCCCTATTGACCTAAGATATCATACCCAACCATTTCCTCTACTTATTTTTACGCTCATTTCTGAAAATGACCTTTTTATGGCATAAAATCCCCTTTTTCCCCACTTTCCGGATCATGAAATGAAATCCAAATTTATGTTGTAACTAAAAATGATTTATATGTGTTTCTTATGCATATTTTAAGCTTATTCATCATAAAAGGACCGTTATACATCTTATTCATTGCAGAGTTTCAGATTTGGAACATTATAGTGGTATCAGAGCATGATCTTTGGCTCAGCCTGTGGCTTCAAGCCAAAGTGATGAATCCCTGAAGGAGGAATTTTTAAAAATATATAGAAAGATTCTGTAGATGGCCAGGTAGTTTCTGGATCTCATCCTTTTTTCAAAGGTGACATATCCAGTAAATTCCCCTGCAGTCAATCTCTGGAATAGAATTTTGATATTCCTGAGAAGGGAAATTTACAGTGCTCAGCTTTTGAGTTCAATTTCAGAGGGAGAATATGAAGAGGATGAGATTACTCTCATCCATTTTCAGTTCCAAGAATAAAGAAGAAGAGAAATGCACTAAAACTCCAAAAGGGTTTCAAGGAGGAGATATTTGCAGAGAAACCTCTAGAGGGTTTCAAGAAGCAGACGCAGATGCATGCACTTCCTGTTCTTGTAGATGAATTGAAGAGCAAGGAGACCACTTAGAGCATGAAATTTTGAGTGGGTATTTGGCAGAATACAAGTGCCAACCTAGGGCTTTCAAAGAGACCCTATATTTTCCTCAGTTTATTCAACTGAGAGAAGAAAGAAGACTTTGTAGCAAAGAAGAGATCCAAGGCCATAGATTCCTATTGTCTAAATTTGATGGTTCAACTACAGCAAGAGCTTGGGCAAGAAAGCTTGAGGCATTCTTCATACTTCATCTAGTGGAAGAGAGGGAGGCAGCAGAAGTTGCAGCGCTGCACCTGGAGGGTGAAGCCAATGCTTGGTGGTGCAATCACTTAAACCACACAAGGGTGATTTCTTTTTCTAAGTTCACTCAAGATCTAATCAGAACCTTTGAGAGGAAAGATCAGAGGAGATAAGACCCACACCACCATGGGAGGAGGCAAGTACCAGCGCTACCATGGCCTTGAGAGAGCAGTGTTGGGGCCCTTGTTTTTAAAATTAGCCCAATAATTATTTTAAAAATAATTAATTATTATATATTAGCCTACCTAAAAAAATGCGCATAAAACTGAAACAGTCCAATTCGCCCTTGATTTTCTTTGTTGGAGCACATTTCAATGGCGTGCTGGATTCTGGCCCGTGGAGGAGGAGTTGGACTGGGTCTTCATTTTTTTCACTAACCAAAAGCTCTCAGAATTTGATTGGGGCTTGGAAGTAGTTGAAGTTGAATGTTTGACCACTGGATGTGCATAGGCTCGCCGATCTTCTTGCTGGCTGAGCGAGGGTAATGGCTTACTGAGAAAATCAAATCCTCCATTATTGGGAAATAGGGCACACATTCGAGAGCCTGCTAATGTCGACTATATCATCAAGTTATTTCATTAATGGGACTCTCCAAGGAGACCCAACGATCGTTCTGGATTCGATGACAACAATAAAAGATGCCATCAATGCAGATTACCTTCTATTCTCAGCATACCTGGTGTTCTCCATGTAGCTGGGGTTTGCCATGTTGTGCATAGGATCGGTGAGGGAAAAAAAGAGGATGAACATAATGCTCACCAACATCAAACTGCAAACCGGTTCCTTCATCCAAATCTATTACATAAACCATAATATTAAAGATATTGCTGTGAGACTTGTTTCAGAGCACGGAATAATTATGATCGAATAGTTATTGTATTTTTTTATAAATGGAGAGATTGAGTTCTTCTTCATTGTATGGGTTCTATATTTTTGTCATATGCGGCTTACATTTATTGAAGCCTAGCGGCCATATGTACTTCCCAACTTAAACACAACAAAAGCTGAATGTATAGGCTCGGTGGGAGCTCAAAGGAATAGCAAATACCTACGGGGTGTGGCGTCACACAGATACCCACCTTGATCTGGTAACTCAAGCCTCACAGAAAATATCACCATTCACACAATCCGGTATGGCAGCTGGACTTTCAATGACAAGAGGATCATAAAGGCTTTCTTGCTTGCCCTCTCAGACAACAATAGAAGCGTCAGGAGCAGCAAAACCCCCTCTGTTGCAGAATGGTGGAGGACTGTGCAGCTTTACATAGACCAGACTGGGTCCAACATCGGCAAGAATATTGTGGTGGGATCTAAAGTGAATGATCACTATTACTCTCATGAAAAGTCACTCACTCACCTCTCAATCCAAGCTGTGATTAAGAGTGCAGTAACAACCCTTCGCCATCCCTTGCCCATTAATCCCAAGACTGGTCTCTATCTCTTGCTCACTTCTACTGATGTAGAAGTCCAGGATTTCTGTAGGGCAGTTTGTGGGTTTCATTATTTTACCTTCCCTTCCACTGTAGGGTATACCCTTCCCTATGCCTGGGTATGGCACTTTGGAACACAGTGCCCAAATATCTGTGCATACCCTTTCTAAATCCCTTCATACATGACTGGCATGCAGCCCTTCAAGTCCCCTAATAGTAATGTTGGTGTGGATGGCATGATCAGTGTTATTTCCCATGAACTCTCAGAGCTTGCATCCAATCCATTCTGGTGAGGTGAATATAGAGTGATGTTTGTGTGCAGGAGATTGCTGATGGTCGTTGTGGGTATGTACATTACAGCTGCTTAGATTGATGTTCGGATGAATAGAGATTCCTCTATTGCCTGTGAATCAATGTGGATTATCACTTATCATGTAGATCTTTTCTTCCTCTTTAGCTTTTTTGTCAACGTGATTGATGTTCAGATAGATAGAGTCTCTTCTATTACCTGTGAATCAATGTGGATTATTACCTATGAATTAATGTATGTGGATTATCATTTATCATGTAGATTTTTTCTTCTTTTGGTCTTATTCAGTTTGTTTAATTGGAATTGCAAGCCTGGCTCTCTGTGAGTGACAACCATAACTCATTAACTCATAACTCACCACCATGTGAATATATATGGTATCATTCTTCTGCAGTTTATTTAATGGATTGGAATTGCAAGCCTAGTTTTAATGGATTGGAATTGCAAGCCTGGTTTTCTGTGAGTGACTGACAACCATAACTCATAACTCTCTGTGAGTGACAACCATAACTCATAACTCACCACCATGTGAATATATATGGTATCTTTCTTCTGCAGTTTATTTAATGGATTGGAATTGAAAGCCTGGTTTTCTGTGAGTGAGTGACAACCATAACTCATAACTCACAACTATGTGAATATGTAATATTATAAAGTAATCAACCCTACTTTTGAAAACCATAATTATCAACCATCTGTAATACATTGTGAAGGTAACATGCAATAGGAAATAAAGCGGGTTACCTGTATTACAAATACAAAACCCATTCACACTCTTACACTAGTGCGCATCCTCCATACAGAGTTTAAATTTTGTTGGGCATGCTTTATTCAAAGTGCAGAAATTTTGTTGGGCATGCTTTATTCAAAGAGTACTTTACCATTATGATGGTGGGGTGAGATTTATGGTTTTCATCCATAGTGTTAAATTTTACCATTATGATGGTGGGGTGAGATTTATGGTTTCCATCCATAGTGTTAAATTTTACCATTATGATGGTGGGCAGAGATTTATGGTTTTCATCCTGAACTGACTGTCGATGGGTGTGTATTTATGGCATTTTGTATTCAGTTGCAAGTGTTTTCAGTATTTATCATTAAATCATAGTCGAGAATTTGTGTGTGAAATCTAATTCAAAGATATCTCATATTAGCATTTATGGGGATTTCCTGTTATGTCTTGTAGATGGGGGATGTCCCTTGATGTCCTCATTTCCAAGGGTATGTCGTGGGGATATTCCCCTATTGAACCTTGTGAAATAGGGTAGTTTTGAAGGTTACATGTAAATGTGGACACTAGAATATTTCCTGATCCTATCACAGTATATAGCAAGGTTCCCTTTCAAAGCACCACCTTCCAAACTATGAAAAGTGCTCAGAGTTTTATTTATTTTTTAATTTGGTTAATTAATTTTATTAAACTGTAACATTATGCAGGTCGCATTCTCTTCTCCATAAGTAACCCCTCCTAAAACCATGAAGCCTTTATCCCATTCAATATTCTGCAACTGGAAACTTTCATGAGTTACATCAAATGCGAAATCTAAGTAGCGACAAACAGCTTTGGAGTTTGTAATAAGGTCTGAGCATGGAATAATGGAGTGTAATAACAAGTGCATTAACAAGTGAATGGAATAACAAGTGCATTAAGCAAGCAAGTGGAATGACAATACTGTTGACTAGGGACAATTTTGGAAGAGGTTGTATGCACAACCACTTGGTGCATAGGTTTTTTTGTACTGCTTAAAGTAGCTGAATTTACATCAGCAGAAGATCTTTCAACAATAAAGGGCAAATCCGAACTATCTAAAATACAACCTTACTCTGCCCTTGTCATATTGGTTGGAATAAAAGGTGCAATAAGCATGGTTGGACTAACAATCAGCTGAATTTACAGCAGCATAATACATCTTCTTAATAGTTTTAATAGTTTTAGCTACATGATCCTTGCTCTAGCAACTCTGTTTTTAATACATCTTCTTAATAGTTTTAATAATTTTAGTTTTAGGGTCTTTGTGCCTCACTGTCCCACAGCGAAGATTGGAAATTCACAGAGGTATAGATTTGGGATTGGAGTGATAATGATGACTCTCTTCCATCTTGACATTGCAGCACTCATACCTTCCATCAACTTTACAAAGAAACATCACATCAACAGTGGATTCACATGGTTGAAAAAGAAACGTTCTAACACCCAGTTTAGGCTATTAACTGACACCAAAGCATCCTTGCTCTAGCAACTCTATTTTTAATACATCTTCTTAATAGTTTTAATAGCTTTAGTTTTAGGGTCTTTGTGCCACACTGTCCCACAATGAAGCTTTTGGAGTGATGATGATGACTCTTTTCCATCTTGACATATAGGTTCTGTATTGGATTTACTCTGCCCTTGTCATATTAGTTGGAATAACAAGTGCAATAAGAAAGCTACCAGAATGACAATACTCAAGTGAATGGAATAACAAGTGCACTAAATTTACAGCAGCAGAATACATCTTCTTAATAGTTTTAATAGTTTTAGCTACATGATCCTTGCTCCAGAAACTCTGTTTTTAATACATCTTAATAGTTTTAGTTTTAGGGTCTTTGTGCCCCACTGTCCCATAGCGAAGCTTGGCAAGCCACAGAGGTATAGATTTGGGATCTTTCTAACATCTTCTTCACGGCGTTTCCTTTACAACATTAGGTGCAATTGCTAGTATGTTATATTTCAGTTTGAAGTAAATATAGATAAAATGTATAGAGAAACATAATGGCAAACCTCATCTAAACCTCATAAAAACATTCAAATTTTACGTAAACCTAATCATTGCGGAACCCAAACCATGTGACTTAGGACCTCATAGGGTGGAGCTGCTTTTGCATTCCTCTTGCAATTATTGTGACTTAGGGTGGAGCTACTTTTTCATTCCTCTTGCAATTATTGTGACTTAGGACCTCATAGGGAGGAGCTACTTCTGCATTCCTCTTGATTTTATTCCACGGCTTTATAATTTGAGCCCGTTGACTTCTTTTAGAGTTATAGTCTTGTTTGGTATAAGCATGCTTTCTCCAGAAATGTGTTAGAAATGTGTCTTCTAACTTTTGTTGATCCACGTGACTAGGAATCATTTCAGGAAGTATCAAATCTCCATGGACAGACTATAACTTATGGCGGTAATAAATGTTCTTATAAAGACTAGACTTAATATGAATACATCTCATGCTTGGTTGTCCATATATCTCCTTCCAATCTCCATAAACGAAGTTAGGATGGATAAAATTAGGTCGCTGCTTGGTACTCAGTGACAAGCTCCTTCGCATTTAGATGTGTGCTTGGCACTTGTATAAACGTTGAAAAAAATTGATGCTTTTGCTTGCACTGGTATATTGTTTCCTTGGTGGGTAAGATTAGGTCGCTGCTTGGTACTCATTGACAATCTCCTTGGCATTTAGATGTTTGCTTGGCACTTGTATAAATGTAGAAAAAAAGATGATGCTTTTGTTTGCACTGGTATATTGTTTCCTTGGCACATGTATAAACCTTGAAAAATTTTCTTTCTTCTGTTTGCACTGGCATATTGTTTGTATTTCTAATTTGTGAAATCTATTGTGTGACAGATTCGAGAAGTCAGACCAAAGGTTACCTTAGTAGCTGGCATGGCAGCATCTATTGCAAACTATGATTATATTGTGGATTGGGAATTTTAGACTGATGGCCTTATCCGAATTAAGGTAGGAAACTCTGAAATATCTCCTTGAGAAAGCAACTTGTCAAGTTATTTTTACTCAAGTGCATATTAGAAGGGCGAAGCTTTTGACCATTTTATTTGGCACACAGGTTGGACTAAGTGGGATCTTGATGATCAAAGGTACAAAATATGTGAATGTCAACCAGATCAGATCCGAGGATGAGATTCATGGGACTTTGCTTGCTCAGAATACAATTGGTGTCATCCATGACCATTATATTACTTTCTACCTGGACATGGATGTTGATGGTACAGACAATTCCTTTGTTCAGGTCAAGATGGCCAAGAAAACGGTGAAGAATGGACAAACTCCAAGAAAAAGTTTTTGGAAAGCAGGGAGACACATAGCAAAAACAGAGAAGGATGCCCAAATTAAGTTGAGCCTCTATCAGCCATCTAAGTTTCATGTGATCAATCCATCGAAGAAGACAAAGATTGGAAATCCAATGGGATATAAAGTTGTCCCAGGGGGCACTACTGCAAGCTTACTCGATCACAATGATCCTCCTCAGCACCGAGGGGCCTTCACTGACAATCATGTTTGGATTTGGATGCCCTCAAAGTTCGACTAGTTTTTGTTGTTGAAATTCACACTAAATAATCAAATAGATCTGCCACACATGTCAGTGAAATGAAATCTGCTTCAAAATTTGACTATACCCATTTTAACCAAAAATACTATTAGCCAAAAAAATACATGACCCTTTAAATTAGATTTCCATCTACATAGATTCATCTTAGTGAAGTTGGTGGGTAAAATTATCATGCGTGAGGATAAGATTAGTCGCGGGATTAAATAACATGTAGCAGTTCTTTGCATGCATCAAATACTGAGAAAGTCTACATATGTAACCTTTGTCTAAATCTTTGGTGCATACTGAAGCAGGGCTAAAATGGCTTTGTGCTAAGTATATATATTTTTACATAGATAAGATAAATACATCATGTTGGGGTATTGATCATTTTTTAAGGGGTATATGTATAAAATTTGGGTGTTTCTCAAAGATTGTGTAGTTCAAAGCAGTATTCCGAGCCTTGAAGTGATCTGTGGTATACCTGTTCTAATTATGCAATATTTCCTTCTCACAGTTATGGTACGCATTAGCCAAGACACTGTCAGAGAGGGCTACATGGGCGCTGGCCATGGATAGAGGGTTGAATATGGTGACAATCAACGCATCTCTGATTGTCCAAGAGAATGACTTACAATGTGGTTTTTTGCAAGGATGAATGGAGATGAGAATGAAGAATGCATGGAGCTTCTGAGACAGATGAATGTCACAAAAGTGCCCATTTTCCTTTTTATCCGGGACTACAAGATCCATGGAAGGTATGTGGGTTCTGGAAGAGGTGAGCTTATTGTAGAAATTATAAGGTATCAAGGAGTTAGAGTCAGAGTTATTGACTATTCAACCATAGATTGCCTCATCGTGGAAAATTTTAAATTCAATTAGGAGCCCATTTTCAGAGCTACTTTGAGCGGTGCCCAATTGATTGAGATTGAAATTAACATAAATGATGATAGGGTGCTGAAGGTTCATACAGTACATGAATTTGATGAAGCCCTTAGGCTTGCAGAGAACAAGCTTGTAGTGGTGGAATATGCAGCAAGTCACAACTATTACAACAAAATAATATACCTATTCATGGCTGACCTCAGTAGGATTTTGAATTTGCCCAGAAGTGAGATTCATTCTAGTGATTGGAGATGAGTCTGAGCAGACTAACAAGCTCTGTGCAAGAAATAAAAAGGAAAAAAAAACAACATAACATATGTCCCCCTTTTATCTTTTACAAGAACATGGTGAAGATTCATGAAGAAGAAGTCATTGGCCCAAACCAGTTAGAGGGTGATGTCCTCTACTATGGTGACAATGATGTTCCTATTCATTAGCTCCATAATAGGCAAGATGGGGAATCATTGCTCAAAGGACATACAGAGGACCACAAGTTGGTTGTTCTAGATGTTAGACTGAATAATTGCGGGCCTTGTGTCAAATTTGACCCAATTTTAGTCAGGCTGACCAAGATAATGACTTACAATGTGGTTTTTTGCAAGGATGAATGGAGATGAGAATGAAGAATGCATGGAGCTTCTGAGACAGATGAATGTCACAAAAGTGCCCATTTTCCTTTTTATCCGGGACTACAAGATCCGTGGAAGGTATGTGGGTTCTGGCAGAGGTGAGCTTATTGGAGAAATTCTAAGGTATAAAGGAATCAGAGTCAGAGTTATTGACGATTAAACCATAGATTGCCTCATCGTGGACAATTTTAAATTCAATTAGGAGCCCATTTTCAGAGCTGCTTTGAGCGGTGCCCAATTGATTGAGATTGAAATTAACATAAATGATGATAGGGTGTTGAAGGTTCATACAGTACATGAATTTGATGAAGCCCTTAGGCTTGCAGAGAACAAGCTTGTACCGGTGGAATATGTAGCAAGTCACAACTATTACAACAAAAGAATATGCCTATTCATGGCTGACCTTAGCTGGATTTTCCTAGAAGTGAGATTCATTCTAGTAATTGGAGATGAGTCTGAGCAGACTAACGAGCTCTGTGCAAGAAAGAAAAAGGAAAAAAAAAAACAACATAACATATGTCCCCCTTTTAGCTTTTACAAGAACATGGTGAAGATTCATGAAGAAGTCGTCATTGGCCCAAACCAGTTGGAGGGTGATGTCCTCTACTATGGTGACAATGATGCTCCTATTCATTAGCTCCATAATAGGCAAGATGTGGAAGCATTGCTCAAAGAACATACAGAGGACCAAAAGTTGGTTGTTCTAGATGTTAGACTGAAGAATTGCGGGCCTTATGTCAAATTTTACCCAATTGTAGTGAGGCTGACCAAGAGAATGGCTTACAATGTGGTTTTTTGCAAGGATGAATGGAGATGAGAATGAAGAATTCATGGAGCTTCTGAGACAGATGAATGTCACAAAAGTGCCCATTTTCCTTTTTATCCGGGACTACAAGATCCGTGGAAGGTATGTGGTTCTGGCAGAGGTGAGCTTCTTGGAGAAATTCTAAGGTATCAAGGAGTCAGAGTTACATACTAGTTACTTTCTGGGCTCTCTGATTATGAAAATGGCTATGGATTCTTGTTTACATTCTCGGCCAAGATGAATATTTATAGGAAGGATATAGATTCTGTGTGATATCAGAGCCAAAGTGGAGATGCTTTTCAACCTTATCTAGGGAGGGAAAATCCTATCTCCATGATGCACTATTCTCTATATTCATGTTTATTGATTAGTAATGGAACATCATGATTGAAATTTGAAAGTTAAATGAAGGATTTCAATCCTTATATGTATAGAATTTAAATGGAGACAAAGAACTAAAAGGAAAATTGCAATCTTTTATGTGTACTCTTACAAGGACTTGAAATGAGAACTGTAAATTGAAGTCTGTAATTCAAATTTGTAGATGAGTTGTGGATAACTCTTTACTGGCTATTGGACCTTTTTGTCATTTTAGATAGAATGAAAGAGAGAAATACTATTACTAAATGTTTTCCAATTTAATCTTTGTCAATTACAACAGATTCATATGACATTGAAATGGTTTGGGCCAAGATTTAGATGAAAATATGAGTAGAAATTGCATAAAGGGGCATGATGCCATAGCTACACCAGAACTGAACTAGTATCCCACAGTGGGTAGTATGGCAATCTAATTTCAGTCAGCTCAAGATAGCTTTGTATTTTTATGCGTCTCTAATAAGTATCCACTTAATTCTGCAATATATTTGTCTCGTTTTCTTCAATGTCTTCAGCAACTTGTTTGTAGAGGTGTTTGATTATATAGTTTATTCCAATGTGTCTACCCTATTGGTAGATATTTTTTAATTCATATATACTAGAGGCATATGTATGTTATGGAATGACATAAATTCTATTCTGAAATAGTGTTGAAATGTAAAATACTGAAAGATGTTAAGAAGCGAATTTATTTAGGCATGGGACAAGACAAATTGGCTCACTTCATAACTTTACACCAATTCATGAAGAAAATAGGGAATTAATGCTACTCGACCATTTTTTGATGACCTTTTTGAGGGATTCAAAATTCTGGACAAGTTTAGTTGAAATGGATAATTGTAACCACTCTCATCAAGTTGCCAAATAAGTTGAGAAGTCTTCTATATGGGTCAAGAAACAACATCCTTTATACGAGTGGTTTATACGATAAAATAAGTCTTTGTAAGAGTACACATAAAATATTGCAATTTTCCTTTATACGAGTCTATAATTCAAATTTTCTCATTAATGGTTTATAAACTGAGGCTAGCTGCTTGTAAGTCTGTCTTTTGACATGGCACATTGCAACAGATATTTATTGTTTATAGATGACTTATATTTCCAAATGAAAAAGGATGCTTAGCTCAACATGTTTTTTTGTTGGTCAAACTAAAGTAA